>WYDI02029070.1:0-221288 GCA_009867235.2 Psittacus erithacus | reverse complement strand
CGGGAGGAAGCAGAGACAGGACACCTGACCCAAACTAGCCAAAGAGGTATTCCATACCACAGCATGTCATGCCCAGGGTGTAAATTGGGAGTTACCCCAGAAGGGCTAGATCACTGCTCGGTCGGCAGGTAGTGAGCGGTTGTATTCTCTTCCCCTGTTATTTCCCTTATCATTGCTATTATTGGTGGTAGCAGCAGTGGTTTGTGTTATACCTTAGTTACTGGGCTGCTCTTATCTCAACCCATGGGAGCTACATTCTTTCCATTCTCCTCCCCATCCCTTCGGGAGCGGGGGGGGAGGACAGGTGGGGGGGGGGAATGAGCAGGCTACGTGGTTTTCTAATTCACGACTAAGCTTAAACCACGACAGTTTTATATCTCAGTACTGTACCTGTGGGTATAAATACAGTCTAATGGCATACTGAACAGTATCACAAACATACAAAGCTGCATGTAGAAGCTGCATACACAATAAATCTGACATCTTAAAGAGTGTTATAGAAAATCTGGCCATCAATGTTAAGTTCCAGACCTGTGCAAGCATTTTTGCTGCATTACCACTTGAAAAGAAGCTTTCATAATGCGAGTGCTGACAACTGTGATTAAGGCCTCACAAGCAGATGCGACCACAATGCAGCTTACTGGTGATGACTTCATTTGTTTTTTTAAATGAAATTTCAGCATGTAAGCTTAAGATGCTTATTTTCAACAACTGCTGCAACTAAAACTGAAAGGCTGTTCTAAGCCAACTTGAATAACAGAAAAAAATCTTAAATAGTGTAATTTTTTTAGGTTTGTGTATAAGTTTTCAATAAAACAGGTTTGAGGAAACATTGCTGCTTTAAAAATGAAGTTTGATAACCAACTTACATAGAAATTAGTATATTAAGACTTTTTAAGCTGTCCTAATTAAAATCCATCTTTAGTAAAGAAGGCTACTAAATTGACAACTGAGGCTTGTAAACTCTGAAGTACTCTTTAATAAACCACAAGATAGATCAACATAAACTCCCACAATATTCCAAGGAGTTCTGTAGTTCTCCAATTGTGAGAAAGGACCCACTGTTTGAGTTCATCTCTGAAGCAAAGAACTTCTGACACACTTTGCAGGTGCTTACTTTCCAAACTAGGCAGCTAAACATCGTTTTTTTCAGCCAGAAATGGAAGCATTTCAAATTACATATCATAAATCCATGAGTTGGTCCCTATGAGATGTTTGAAAGCTGAGCTAAGTTGTACAGGTATTTCAAAACCAGAAGAATCAAAATAGCATTTCTGTTTCTCAGTAGGTATCAGAAATAGGAAGCTCATGAAAGAAGATTTCTAGCTATAAAAGCCAACAGAGAGGAAACCAGGTTTGCCTTCAAATAGAAGTAATTATTGGGCCAGTCTACAACAAATTTACAAACTACATTAAAGCAGAAATTGAAAGGGGACACAAGTCTACAACTCTCCATGCATGTATGCCAGACTCGGTTGGCCACAGACTTTTGCCCACCTCTGCAGCTGCTGCTTGTCCCCAGTTCCTCTGCATCAGTTAGCTCAACATTACAAGTGAATGGAGCCTTTTACTTGGCCTACACACTCTTTTTCAGAATTTAGCCCAGAACCACATTCTTAAGTTAGACATGGCAAGTTAGTGTGGCCTGAAAGGCTGAATTTCAATCCAGGCTAAAATTCAGAATGAAAACACAGTTCAGCAGCCTCAGCAGGATGCTATTTTCACACTCCAGTAAACCAACACACATTTTTTTATGACTTTCAACTTTCATTTAATGGGAAAGCTTGGCCTGGAATCACTGCCCTAAACAAAGTTGTGTTTCAGAAGTCTGCTGGGTAGAAATCAGCACCACTAAATAGGGAAAATAGTATGTACCAGAAGTAATTCTACAACAAGTTAAAGAGAAGAGTATGAGAGATTTGATTTTGTTTGGCTTGCTCACCCCAGAATGTCAGAGGCCATTGTTTTTATCCAAGTGCTGCAATGAAAGCACTGGGTCTGCACATATGTGGTTTGTTTTCTACAATAATGCAGGCAAAAGTCTGCACACTGGAGAAGGACAGAGTATATCCACCATTCCTCCTGTTCCAAACTACAGTCTCCAGAACTTCCTGAGAGCAGCAGCACAGTATCTGGTTTCAGGCAGTGCTTTGTAAATCATTTAAGGAAGATTGTGTGAATATTTTATAAAGTGAAAGGCATTATCAGCAGTTTTGCATCATGGAACAGGCTTTTACATTTTTTACCACTAAACCCTATATTTTTAGGAGCAACTCAGAATGCTTTTCATATTACAAGCTATTCTGGTCAAGAGGCATGTGTGTGGGACACTGGGCACCTTCTCTACATTGATCCTTAGTTTTGGCTTTTCCCCATGTAACATCCACACTCACTATTTCCTGTAACCTCAAAAAGAGTACATTGATCCAGCCAGAACTAAATCTCTTTTACTAAGTATTAAGCTTTACAACGCTCTACAAAATACTTCAATGCCAAGACAGCTTTATATTTTAACTTTGTTTCTCCCAAGCAGAGTCCAAATTATTTATTAGCTCTTCTTCCTCTACTGTCTAGCTTCAAGACCAAAGTTAAAGGCATTCTTTTTGTAAATAAGTCTGTATACGGAAAGGTTGGCTGGGAAGGAAATAAATGTTGTGAGGTACTTGAGGTTTTTTTGTGGTTTTGTTTGTTTGGGTTGTTTTGATTTTGGGGGCTTCTTTTGTTAACTCTGAGGGGCTTACCTCAGATGTATGAGGTAGCGTAGTAGCCTTTCTTCAGTCTGTTGACTGTTTTCTTTACTGACAGTTCTCTTGACTTCTCGTCTCACAGGAACAGAGAAAGTTCTTTGCCGTAGGAATGTTTGATGATTAGCTGGCATTTCTCTCAAGTCATAGATCACCACAAACATCTTCACCACAGTTTTGTTAGGGTTAAATAAGGTCTGAAAAGACAAATAGTTCAATGCAATACTCTTTAGAGATGGCAAAGTAATAAAACATAAATGAACAAACAACAACAAAACCCAAACAAACTCCACCTGCCAAAATAGTCGCCATCCTCTATGCACTTTGTTCTGGTGCCATACAGAAACGTTTATGTAAAAACATTGTGCAGTTTTTCTGGTTTTCAACACTTCAGCTACTAGCAATTCCCACTTTTAAATATAACACTAAACACAACCTCATCTGAATGAAGCACCAGCATATGAATACTATTTTGCTTATCTGCATCCCTCCCCATTTATTTTTCAATCAGCTTTTTGTCTACACTATTTTCTAAACACAATATGCTCACAGGAAGCACAGTGGTGGGCTCTGCTTTTAAACCTGAAATGTGTTAACCTGGACTGGGTTCTTAAAAGAAAGCAGCAGATCTTTGGTTTTAAGCAATGGCTGTGATTTACTTTCTAATTTTATTACAAAAAAAATAGGTGGTGTTAAAATGTTACAAAATTTAGATACAACTGAGTATTTAATACCTTTAGAAGGATTTCAGAATTTGGACTGTGGCCTAATTACTGTTACTTGTCCAAAGCCACGGTGTCCCCAACTATTCTTAATCTTCAGTAACTGATTTTAAGTCTCTTCACAGCACAGATGGGTTCAAAGATTGGGAGTCTTATTCCTGCTTTGAATAACTGCAGTACCTACAGAGATGCACCATTTCCATTGCTAGCTTCGTGCTCCTCTCCAATAACCCCATCTCCTCTGCATGACTTCCTTGATATTAGTGGTTTCAAGGCACCCTTATCTGCTGAATACATACCACTTGTATTGTTCCTGAAGGCGGTACCCGATAACCCCTTTTACCAAGGGACTCTAAAGTAATTACACCCTAGGAAAAACAATAATAATAAAGGACATGCATTTACTTCACAGGGAGAGTTATAAACAAATCAAAACATTCTATTTATGCAATTGCATTTATTAAAAAACAAAGCAAACCCCAGCAGTAGTAATGTATAAAAACTAAAATATGGAGAAGGCAATGAATTTAAGATGCAGCTAAAAATCAACAGTAGGGGCCTTACAGATACTTTGGCAGATCATTAGAAGCTGTGCAATAAGTGGTATATTCTCATCTTGAAAAGATCCAAGTTGCTGCATCTCCAAACTAGCAGTCAGGGAGCTATGGCAAAATAAAGCTGTCTTTAAAACATGGCTCCTAAGTTAAAATGGAAACTTTGTCTCCTCCTTTCCATTTTTGTATCACCTACAATCGCACCAATATACTCCAAATCTCACAGAACTGATTTCTGTTTTTCAAAGGCAGCAGATGCACTTAATCTTCCATTCTAATCCAAACTTTGGCAATGATGACATCTGCTTTTGTACCAGCTGTGAACTACAGAGCATCCGAGCGCGCGGGAACACTGCTGAGGCCACCCTTAGGGTACTGCCCTAGAGTACACGTTTGATTGACCTGCAGTGCACAGCTGTTGCCCCCACTGCACTGGACTTAAATCCCTAAAACCCTCAAACAAACAACAACATAAAAGACCCCAGAGGAGAGAAACTAGCTATAAAAACAGGAACAATGTTTCTGATGATGGAGGCACTATACAAATGTTGTATTAATCCTGGGAGACTCAGCCATAATGGCATGTTTAGAGCGTGTGGAAAAGCCTAAAACAACGAAACTCAGCTAGGAAAATAAGCAATGCTACTTTAACCATTTGAGGAACATCAGAATCCCTTCACCTCCTGGAAAATCACGTGAAATAATCTAGAAAAATGAAAGCAAACCAATAGATACTTATTTGCAGTGGTTAAGATATATAAAAGTTTAAACTATTACTTAAACATAATTTGTAAAGCCATATAATTTTCTAAAGGTCGTTTTCATTGTTCTGAACTTCTGTCAGAAACAGAAGGTAATAAATATATGTTAAGTGCCATTAATTTACAATCTCAATATCAGGATAATCAGGTGTTGAATGCTTTACTTACATGTTTAAATGAACAATTTACTATATCTTAGCAAGACATATGCACCTGAAAACCTCTAAAAATTAGTAACACTGAGGTCCCTTAACAGGCATTCAGAACAAATCTAGTCGCCTAATTCAATGCTATCATACAAGACATCCTTTGATTCTTACAAGCAAGCATGCTTTTTACAAGGAAGCACTTTTAGATATCCAAAATCCATGCTGTCATTGTAGAAACATGGAATTTGCACACAAATACTGAGAACAAAAATACTGTGTCAGTCTGAACATCAGCAAACCATACAGCTTGTGTGAGTGCCACATGTCACAGTAGCTGAGACAGTATTTGCTGTAAAAGGAAGAGATGAAAAACTTTGACGCCTAAAGTCTCCATCAGCAAATATACCTTGGCCTGCACCTAACCCACTCTGGGATTGGTTAGTTGCCCAGGGCAGCTGTTTGTTGGGACAACAAAATGTATCCCATTAAGTCCAGCTATTGCCTCACTGCCTATTTTAAGTTAGGTGGATAAAAAGAGATGGTATGGGTTGATCCCCCCAGTGTGGAGGGAGACAAGTATGTCCAATATCCCAAGGCGAGAGCAGTTGGATGTTGTGGCAGAGCAATGGAAGGAAAAGCACTAGTTTGGGAAAGGAAAAAGGGACAGAACTCCATCATAAGCAGCTGAAAATAACTCTGATCCCTTCAAACCCACTTGCTGAACATCTACTCACCGAGCTCTTGTTCTTCACCTCCACCTATCAGAATTTATGTAAAACAAATCCAATCACAAACCTACCATGTAAGGAGAGGGCGCATTATCATCTGAAACGCTGTAGAATGACACTTCAACTGGCAGAGTCATGTGTGTGGGACAAAAGACTCCACTTGCTCCTACTTCTGCTGTGAAACCCTCCACAACGCCGAGCGGATCTAAGCGAAAATTCAGGACTGATTCCTGAAAAACAAAACACATACAGCTTAGGCTGGAAACACCTCAGAATATAGCAGCAAACCAGGGAACAGGCTTATATAAGACCTTGGGTCTGTTCTAAGGTGATCTGCCAGAAATCAACACTGAGGCAAGAATTATGATAAACAGCAGAACATTCAGCAAGATGACACAGGTTTAAAAGAAAGCACCATTCACTTCTAGTCTTCATCCTACTGAAACCAGTGCAAAAGCTCACAGAATTTTATTGCAGCAGGATCTAGGCATGATTTTCCTCGACGTATAATAGCTGCGGGGGGTGGGGGAATCTAGAATCTGTAACTTTTCTCAACATATTCACTGTATTTCACAGAGTATGATACAACCCATTAACGCACTTGCTATCAGTTGTTGGTATTTGATATGCTACACAAAGCGAAAAGGTGGAGGCTACACTTCAAATACATTTTGTTTATTACACTGATTCAACACAGCTTTTGTGATCAAATAGTCTTTGAGAGTGAAAATGTAAATCTTTTTCTTCTAGGTATACACAGGGAGAATTACAGACTATTACATCTTATTTAAGTCAACAGAACACCTCCTCACTTGACCATAGCGGGAAATAAAAGTTAAGCAATGCGTTGTGTCTGAATCTCTGAAATAGAAGATGTCTGGGACATGAAATATGTGCCCTTACAGCTGGAAATTAAAACAAATTTTATTCAATTTAATTATAAACTTTTACATTGTAATCAGGCTGGAATTATTCACAGTCAAGTACTTTTCAAAGCAGTTCAAAAGAATAATAACAATACCACAAAAATTCCAGAGAACATGCAATACCTCAAAGTTTCCCAGAAGGCTAAGACTTGTTACTGGCGGAGCACTGGAACTTAGGAATGGTTTCCCATGGCTCTCTGGATCCCTGTCTCTGTTTATACATTGTTGTGGGCCATTAAAAAAAAAAAAAAAAGACAGAATAAATATAAAGGATAAAAGCATTGGCTTTTGTCTTCTGGGTACAAAGAGCTCTAGAAAGAATCATTTACTTACTGCATTACAAAATATTGTCCTTAAGAAGTAACAGTTGAACATTGCCTGGTAATACTTTAGCAAAACATTTTCACGTTGACTGAAAAAATACAGTCACAAGTTTTATATTACAGGGGTTGAAGACAATAAAAGGTAGATTGTTCATTAACTCCACTAAATAGGAACCACAGTATCAGATCGTTCATTCCTGCATGCAGGTATTTTTGTCTCATATCCTGATGTTTCTAACATCAAAATACCATACTATAAGCTGTTTATGTCAACTGTATTAAGGTATAAAAGGCCACAGTCGGTTGCTTTTATAAGGCAAAACGTGTAACACATTCAACACCAAGAACAAAACAGACACAAAAATAACACTGACTTGAAGAGGAATCAACAATTACTGTATTTTGTTTGAAAATTCAAGTGTATATGACAGAACACCTACCTCAGGACAGAGCTCGTCCTGGCAGCAGCTCTCATACCATGGTTATGGCCCCAGAACTATGCTAACCTGGAACCCTGTGGCTACTCAGCTGCCAAGCCTTATTTCAAAGTAAGGATTCTTTTTGAAAGGCCCCCATTTTCTGTCCTTGCTAACATGATTCATGGTTGCATATGGATATGTCTCCCCAAAAAATATTAATGTTGCTTGTAAATAAAACACACCTTCTTGCAGATAGACATTTCAACTGCAGCAGTGATGAATCCAGATCAAAGCACCCAGACTGTGTTTTCCTTTGAGGAACCTCAAAAGGGAAAGAATATGCTAATTTGAAAACTGTACCACTAGCAAGGGCAATTTTGCCAAGTAAGCACAAGTTTCCCAATAATTTTCATGACATTACAAAACTATAAACACAGAGCAGAAGAAAGTCATTCTTATACATTCTAAACCTAGTGAAGAAAATCCTAGAATTATTGATGACAAGAGTGTAAATTCTGATTTAAAAAGTATTTAAATAAAGACTTATTCAAGAGACTGATGCCTTTTTAGAATGGTACGGAACATTACTAATAAACAGGCTGTAACAATTCCCATCCAAGTTCCCTGAAAATATGACAGCCTTTACAAGCACTGAAGAATAAAACGTATCAGGCATTGATTACAAAACATCACTACTTTAGAAGTTTTAATTGAGATTCCCTTTTTCTTTAAAGACTCCCAACAACCTACCAAGAGCTGTAACACTTCCCCAATGTCCTCCTGTCTTATCACAGCAGCTTTGTATCACTGAGTCATTCAATGACATCTCTGATTGCTGAAGAATATACAGTACAAACTGTTCACAGAAACAAAAGCTTTGGAACAATAGGCAATCAGATATTAATAACTCACACAAAAACTCTTAAATGACAAAATATGTTACCTTACGCTAATTTGCAAAATGCTTTCTTCTGTGCTTTAAAATAACACCAAAGGTTTTTTTTTTTTTTCTATAGAATTTTCTAATGTCACCTTTTGTTAATCTTGACAGGATCTCAACAACTACCTCCTTAATATTATCTTTTCCAGAATTATTGTTCAACTTCATGTGAGTGTTAACTCTCAAATTTCCACTTGCAAGAGCATTCATTCTGACACTGAAAGTAAACACACACACTTCACCTACGTAATCAGTCCATTTTTCTACCATACACAGATATTAAAAGAACAAAATATCTCCTTCCTCAGCTACAGTTGTTATAACTCCAACAATAACTTACAGGACTTGAAAGCAGAGGCAATCCAGTTCTGGGATGAAAAGCCTTGGTTGACGTTCCATCCAAGGATCGAAAATTATGTTTCCGCCATGTATTTGCGTGTTTTAAAGACGGTGCTTTCTGTCAGCAAAACAAATTTACCCAAGATCAATGGGATATTTCAGTGGCCTATCATGGCAATACTTCCCTTGCTGTAATGGAGAGGACTTCTGAACCAGATGGATCTGCGTCACACTAGCATATTATGAAATACTTAGTATAAATATGCCTTGACTCGATCTACAATCACAGAGACTGGTCACTAAAGATTACATATTCTGAGACACTAGTGTACTTATAAAAAGGCAGCATGCCTAACTGTCTAACTGTTATTCATAATGATATCACCACAAGCAGAATAAGATAATGTTCTTCTCGATGTTAAATTTGTAATTAAGAAGGTATGGGGAAGGCACTACCAGCCAAACATTACTTCAGACCAAAACAGCAATAACAACATGCTTTCTATGAAGTCAGACTTAAATCCATGTTTATATTGGTCCTTAGCAGATATTAGGTACAAGCTATGTGACTAAGAGCAGCTATACGAATTGGTTTTTTCCTCTATGTATTTACCTGTACATCTGGGTTCTTCAACCGCTCACACTTAACTACACTGTCTTCTGTAGGTTTCTTCTGAGAAGTGCTTTGTAAATCGACACCTATTGGGTCTTCATTCTCATCATGTGCAGTTTTAGTTTTATCTTGTTTGGTTTTGTTTTTGAAACTGTCATGGTCTTTATTTAAATAATTCTCAATACTAATAAGCTGAGTGTTTTGCTCATAAATAATTGGTTTTTTTGAGTCTTTATCTAAACACTTGAGCTCATTTTTGTGCAAAGAGTCAGAAACCTGCATCACAGTTGCCTTTTTTGTACCTTCAAGTATTCTGCATTTATCTATTTGTAAATTGTTAAAAGAACTGTCCGTGCTGTTGTTCTCATTAATAACTGTTCTTTCTTTAAGTTTATTTGTGCAAATCTGTTCATCAATGTTGCTGAAATTTGAACACTGTTTAACTCTGTTCGTTATCTGATCTTTCTGTGTACAACCAGAATATTTCATTTCAGGTTTATCTGGCAATTCAGATTTATTTTCTTTAATACATGATGATGATGTGTGAATGTTAGTAAATGGATGAGAAGTTTTATTGGAAGTCTGATGAAATGCATTGCGGACAGCTTCACTGGGTTTTGCTAAAACTAATTTTCTTCTTGCTTGGAGTTTCAGAGAAGGCTTCGATTCTCCATCAAACCTAGAAGGACTGATAGGAGTATCAGGTGTCTTAGTCCTTGATTTACTGCTGTCTTCTAACAAATTAAGATCGGATTTAGTAAAAGAAACAGAAGAGTGTTCCTTGCCTTTCTTCAGCAAATTTTCATCTTCATACGTACTTTGGAAAATCTTTGAAGTAACTGGGCTAGTCTCATGTCCTTTTAAAGGATGTCCAGTAGCATGAGAAGTAGCTGGATCACAGTGAATCAAGTGTTGGGCAATCCTGGCTATCACCTCCTGCCGCTCCTGGAGCAGAGAATCGATCAGGGGATTGCCCTCTCCTGCCAACTGACGGCCACAATGGTTCACTGGAACACGGGAATCCAGCAGTGTGATCTCTGGTATTGTTCTAGTTTTCCCTTCACCACCATCTTGTGTCGCATTGTCTAAGTTGGCAGTCGAAACAGGGGAGGTCTCCTTGCCTTTCCTTGGCAAGTTTTCATCTTCGTAAGTACTCCGAAAAGCTTTCGGCGCAGCCAAGCTGTTTTCGTGTATGTTGAATGGACGTCCAGTAACAACTGGTGAAGTAGCTGGATCACAGTGAATCAAGTGCTGAGCAATCCGTGCAATGACTTCTTGTCGTTCTTGAAGTAGAGAGCCTATCAAAGGATTGGTTTCTCCCGTGGGCTGATGAGAGCAATGACTATTCGAAACACGAGAATCAACCAGGGAAAAGGATTTGAAAGTTCTGACAGGTGCTTCATGAGATTGTGTCTTACTGTCTGCTGTAGCATTATAGCACTGAACTTTAGACTGCGATGCCCCAAAGTCAGATCCAAGTCTGGTAGATGGATAAAGTTTTAAATTTCTGATAGATGTGGTAAATTCAGGTGTCTTTTTTCCATTAAGTTGTCCTTCAGGGGTCACTGTCCATGTCTGTTTCCCACAGAAGCGCTGTGGACTGGAGGTACTGCATTGCTGTGCCGCAGTGAAATCACTGTGCTGATGTAACTTACGCTCTTGCATTCTCTTTTCGTAAAAGCTAAGGTTGGTGTGAATACTACAGGTCAGTACTGGGTAGTTCGATTGTCTGGGCAAGGACTGGACACTGACTCTCAAGGCCACGTTGTGAGAAACGTTTGGAACAGGAAAGACATGCTCAGTTGGTGTCTGGGAAAACTTCCATTGCAAGTCCACATCTGCAGCGCTCACCCTGAAACAATACAGAAAGGCATTTACAGAATTATCTAAATGAAGAGTCTTTAATTATCTACTTCGTAACACAAATGTCTAAGTAAAAGCACTACAAAAACCAGCAATTGCTGTACTTTGCTAAGTATATGAATCCTATACAACCACCAAACAACTGGGACAACAATGTGGCACCTTCTGAAAGCAAACAGGAAAACGAGAGGGAAGGAAGGATGGTTTTAAGACAAGTTGCAACAACCTGCAAACAGCAAACAAGTAGTATTTTTTTCCATCCCAGACATACCTGTACAAAATGTTTCGGGGAACAGCACCATGTGAAACACTCAGCCACGCACTTAGCTGAGAGAAGAATACAAAAGAGCGAACAGCCAATAAAAGGGTCTTCTCTTCAATAAATCGATCTCCACTCCTAAAATGGAGTAAGAGAAACACATACATGCTAGCAAGAATATACACTATTAGAACTAGAACATTTTCAAAGCTTCATTCTGAAAATAAAACACAGCTGAATCAAGCAAAACAATGAAACATTGAAGATTACAGAGCCTGATTTGGTTTTATCCACATACTAATTTATACAATTTAACATAACTCATGTACAAAAATCTTCAGCTAGGAGCATTTCATGTGTGTTGCAGAGTGTGCACTGCAGAACATATGAGTACAGGAAGACTATGTTAAAAGATGTTCAGATTTCATTGGTAAATAGTGTTTTTTATTCGATCAGTCCTCATGGCTATGGACCAGTTCAAAATTGCTGATAACTTTAAGACCTTTAATAAGACAAGATTCTTGCAACTATCAGCTAATCCTCATATTCAACTTACTGTCGAGGAACTGGTTCCAAAATCCACCTTTCTAGTAGCAATGCATCTTGTTTGATTGCAGGATCATTTAAATCATTCCCCTCACTGGTGGGCCCTTCATCGCTATAGCAACAGTCTGGAAGTAGCATCACTTCTACCATGATTGGAATATTGTTCTTCCACAGTAGCATAACCTCAGATCTGGTTCGCCTGGCTTGACGACACTGAAGGGAAGAAGAAATGTCAATGCATGCAAGCCATAAAAATAGTAGCCAGATTTAAGTGTACTTTAAAAACATGTTCCAAAGTACTGGCAAAGGCTAAGGGTCAAATTCTGTAAACCAGGTTTCACTAAATCAGAGATAAGATTTCAGAGCTATTAAATGAAAAATAATTAACAAATCTTTTTATGTTTACCATTTGAGCAACTTCTGTAGACAATTAGATTAAAAAGAGCACAAAAAAACACATTTCCCCAATAACTGTACTTTGCTACCTTGTACTTCTCTCTCCACAAGTCATCCTCTTAGATGGACACACTCAAGCAGTATCTTTATAAGTTCTGTGTCTTGGAGTGGGCTAACTTCTACATGAATAATAGCTTAAATTCTCACAGTACTTAGGAACTTTTACTTGAAATAGGATGCTCCAACCTTACTCCCAAACAGAGTAGCTAGATTTGTTGTGTTCGTGTTTTTTGGATCACTAACTTTTCAATAATACCTGAAAAAGCAAGAAGTTAGGCAAGTCAGCCTATATTTTCTCAAAAAAATCCAAAACCAAACCAAAAAAACACCCAAACCAAACAGACCAAGAATACTAAGAATAGCACTCACCATTTGCATAATAAAGACTCGAAAATGTACTGCATTGAAGTAGTCAGTCATGCAGAATTTCATGTTCAAGGATAAAAGGCTTAATGATCTCTCATTTTAAGGACAGCTCTATTATTAGTATGATACTGAATTACATACTCATTTAAATGTGGGACTGACAGAAAGCAATTGTTATTCATGCTAAACTGTCACTCTACCATGGGGTTCTCAGCTGACTTTAATCAGGGTAGCAAGGATGCCCACCATGACACTTAAAATGAAATGGGTACCATCATACCTGAGCCAGTTTGTCGCTGCATTCATGCTTAGTTGTTGGCAGCTGACCTGATTGTGCCGGCGGGCAATGAAAGCCCTCTGTTCTGCCTTTGATTGAGTACTCGGGTGTTCGACCTTCAGTGATCAGCAAGGCCAAGGAGACCAGGAACTCCTCAGCTTCATACTCAAAGTATTCATCCAAAGTATCTGTCAGTTCAAAAAGACAAAAAAATGGTATCTGCTGTATTGCTTTCCATTGTTGGCTTACCCCACAGTTTGTTTCAATTTACATTTAATACGAAGGCTATGGGAAATGGATCTTTGTATCACACTGGCTGCACTCCCCATAAGTTACTGTACCACCACAAAACAATTTTCCTTATCCCATAACATTGTCGCTACAAGCAGACAAGATTAGAAATACTCTGAAGAAAGATTCATATCGTAACTGGTCAGTGCAGCAGATGTCAGCAATGCTGAGAAACAATGGTTTGTGTTGTGAACCACAGCTGGATCACAGCCTTCCTAGAAGAAAAAAGTTTCCAGGGTTCTGGTAGGAAAAGTCTGATGGCAGTATGACTTGGCATTGTTAGTATCATGGGACAGAAAAAGAAATCACAATACATCAATAAAATACATTAAAGGCTGAATAAGGAAAAAAAAATATATTTACTTCTATTAGAAAAAGTGGGACACAATGTTCTTGAAGTTTTTACTGCGATTCCCTCTTGCAGAGAGCAAGGCTTACTTGAGAGGTCCATTTTCAGTTATCATTAACACACAGGAAAGGTTCCCAAGGAACATACAGAGTGTTCATTGTTTTGTACCATGGTCAGTCTAAACTTGCACAAAGAATTAAAACTCAACAAGTCTCCACAGACAAAGCAGCAGCTGGCATTGCTCTTCATGAATTACCCTGGCATACTCTATTCTCACAGAAAGAGAATGTCCCCTGATTTTATGGTGTTGTTTATGGTATGACCACCCTTCTCCTCCTTCTCCCTCATCATGAAGATGTCATACATAATTCAAACAGACTCAAGTACAACCAGATCATGTCATTCCCTTCTCTGCTTAGAAACGCTTAAGTTTCAAAATGATGTGGCTACTGAAGAGGTTAGAGGAAAATCTCTTTTTTGAAAAAGCTAAACTACTTCTACTTCAGAGTCTATTTTAAGAACAGCAAAGAAAAGCAGGTGGAGGCAAGGCTGCCAGCAGTCCTTCACCTTAATATTTATGCTTTAGGGGAACAAAAGCACATGACGTTTTTACAATTTTAGCTTAAATGTCCTAAGTCATCCAACAAAACTGCCACAGGAACAGAGTTAATTTCTATTCATGTTTTGATTACCATGCATAAAACACCTTTCCACTTGGAAAAAAAAGAAAGTCTCTTTTGTCTTCATTCCCTCATAGCAGAGCATTTGGCAGACATGGCAAGACAGACTTCAGAGATCCGTAGGAGAAGAGATGCATGAAACAAAAGCTCCAATTAAATGTGCAATTACCTGCATATGCAAATTGTAAAGTGTGTAAAACTAGCTTTTGCATGTACATATTTGCCTAGCCCAGGCTTGTACTCCCCAGACCCCAGGGCTTATAGCCTTTTTGATGGATCTACATAAAGTAAATAAGAGAAGCCAGCCCACTGCCAGGGAACAAAATTCATTGCATAGTCATCCTCATCTTTATTGACTCTTTCTCCCCACCCTTTTAAAGGGATGCACTTACACAGCTGCTTTCAGTGGCAGGGACAGGCTATAACTGGGCCCCTCTTTGCACTGTCTGCCCATACGCAGCCAGTGGTGCAGCACTCCTGACCCACACCATACATGTCACACCTCCATGCACACATCTATGAGAATGTGTCAGCCACTGGACTGCCACAACCAGTACAGGTCCTGCGGCTACATCCTCCATGAGGGAGCAGGGAAGGGGCTTTTCTGACACAGCTGTCTGCCCCCCACCTTGGAGGGCACCCTGACCAGGAAGGGACCATGGGCCCTGGAAGAACAGGGCGCTGCCAGGACAATTCATCTGGCCATTGCCTGCCCTCAGGCAGAAGAAAAGCCAGAGAACAGATGAATTACCCTGGAAGACCCCACGTGCCACGTGAACAATGCATTAAATCATCTGGCACGAGTTAAAATGGTCATTCATCTGATGGATGGCAGAAAATGACTAATAAAGGGTGCATGAAAGGAATAGTAAATAATAAAAGACAAGACACTTTGGTGGTGTTATGAGTCACTTAGAAAATTAGGCATCTGCTTTTTTTCCAGCTGAAAGTCTGGTGAGCAATAGGCAGATCATTCTTGAGGATAGGGAAATGGGATCTGCAAGGACTCTGACAAGCACTGGGTATTACAGCTGACCAAAAACATAACGGCATCATTATTTATCTAGAACAGGGTGCCCAGAGAAGCTGTAGCTGCCCCGTCCCTGGCAGCATTCAAGGCCAGGTTGGACAGGGCTTGGAGCAACCTGCTGTAGTAGAAGGTGTCCCTGCCCGTGGCAGGGGGTTACAGCTGGATAAGCTTTAAGGTCATTTCCAACCCAAACCATTCTATGATTCTATGATCTTTCTACTAATACAAGCATCATGCTCATTTTGGTATGCCATGGCCATGGTAATGTCAAGGAAGCCACAGCAGGAAATATCACTACTGGAGTACTTTTCCTACTGTGACACAGAAGTTCAAAAACTCTAGAAATTGTTCAGCAGGAATGATAGCAACTTAAAACAGAATTGCCTCACGCTTAGCAGACTAAACAGAAGGGGAATTCATCCTTGAAAAAATGTGTAAGAGGAATTCTGTTTAGTTAAAATAAGTAAAAACATCTATGGGTTTACAGAAAAAATGAAGAGCTTGATCAAGATCTGCGCACGCTTTTGCACACAAATCCCATCTCAAATATCATCTTACTGTAACAGAAACATGCACAGTATGATGTGATATTTGAAAATTTACCTTCGGTGATTTTAAATGGCAAGGAACAGTAAAATTGACAAGCCCTTTAATTAACATTAGCAGCTTACTGTGTGAAGCTGTAGACCTTGTATTACTCGGCTCTCTTTTCTTAGAAAGAAAAAAGATAAAAATCCATATTTGATCAGAAGCTTCTGGACTTGACAGAAATTAACAGATAAATCCTATGGCCTGAGTGCTTCTGTTGAGCTGGTTAGATGCAGGTAAAAAAGTCCACCCCCTTTTTGCATGGAAAAAATCTGATATCAAAGCTTATATTGTATACCTAAACCACTCAGTGTCTTTACAGACATGTATCATAAATTGACATAACAAGCCATAGATGTTTTAAGCATGTCCAAGATCCATTGAATGTAAATAAGCAAGATCTAGTGAATAAAGCAAGGTAAATAAATCTGAAATGAGCAATGATTATTTCAGAATACATATGCGGTATTACTTTATGTAAACAGATAAAGCTCACTGCTAAGTTCAATTTGCAAACACTGCCTCTGTTCCTGTATCAGACCCATTATTTCAGAAGCAATCAGTTTCTTGCCTTAAGGATAGGAAACCCATCTCGCTAGAGATTCAAATCTGTATTGGCTGCAGTCACAAAAACATGATATTGTTTCAAAATAAAAACTTCATCTTCTTAAAGGATGATAAACAGCAAGTATTCAACCAGGAAATGCTACTGTTTCATAACAGCATTATAAAGACCGGGGCAATGCTTTATGTCAGCATTGTAACAAAGTATATGATATAGACTAAAAAAGCACAAATAGCAAGGGATATTGAGGGGTTTTCTACAGAGTTCATGAGCATATTGATGGTTTTTAGCTCCATTAGATTTATATATCATTTAGCCCCTTTTCATATGGGAAAAACCCCAATAAATATTGAAAAGCCTGGTAAATTGTTCCTACACAAAAGACACAGATGATGCAAGTGGATGTAACTGAGGACAAGGGTGAAAAGACGTTTATAGAAACAGCAAACTCAGTGTTTAGTTATAAAAAGTCTTACAGCGTGTGTGCTGTAACCATTTTCTTTTGTGTATGAATCAGCCCTGTTTAACAGACACATATATTGTGCATAGAGAAACCTCAATCCTATAATCTGACTATATAAAAATGATTACTTTTCTGCTTCATCTCCAGCAACGGGACATGTAAGCACATAATATAAAATATGTATCCCAGCAGTGTCTGGGTTTTATTCCCCCTAAAATAGCAAAGAAAACCCAGTTACTCGACTGAGTAGGTAGTAATTAAAGTAACAAGACACTACAGACCTTTAACAGATACATTGGAACTGAAGTTTATTGACCAGGTGGTCACAAGAGATAGCAGCAGATGTCAGACTCCTCTAGGAGGAAAAAGGCAAACACAAATTTAGACTGAAGCTACTACACATACAGTAGAACACACAGTACTGGAGAACTGGAACCTGGAGGCACATCGTTGTTTCTTGCTTTGTCTCCTGCACATACCAATCTCAACTAAGGCTGATTTTATACACCTTCTGGATAAGGAGAAAAGCCCGTTTAATCAGAGATCATAAACACAGTCTTCAAATCCTTGTCCACCCCACCCACCACACACATGTGCACATCACTGGAGCACTGAAATAAAGAATAGGAACTCAAAAAAAACCCAAAAAAGTTAAACTGGCTGACATCTTATAACATCTGTGGAAGTTAGGTACTAGTGCTAGGATGTGGTAATAGTGAGTCACAAATCCACTTAACTGTTACTCAAGGATTTTCCCAAAACTTCACTTAATCCACTTGTACCCAGCTGACTCCTTTCCCAAGTAGGTCACACTTGTGTGGACCAACTCCCTTCCCTTTCCTATCACAGCATTTTCTGTAGTCATCACAGAAAACGTTTTCCTGAAATGTGTGTATTAGAAGAGCATTCAATCTATTTTCTAGGCTTAGACAGGAAACAAAGACATTTGGTACCATGTAACCCATTGTGCTCCAGGGACCATCTGCAATCTTATGCCCAGTCCTGCCCAGGGGCAGCCCTGTGCCTTCTTCCTGCCACGATCAGGCAGTGCCACTGTAATCTCCCTTAGTCCATGCTTATTTTATTGTCCTAGCACCTTTCCTACTGCACTGAACACCACAAATATCTACCAAGCTTGTTCTCTTCTCAGAAGAGCTCATTTTCGTAAAGTGACTGTTTTCAAAGACAATTTTATTCAGCTTGAACTATCTGTTAGTCCTGACCTCAACTGATTTGGAGGGCTATTTTCTTAGACAGTCCACAAAACAACTAATAACTGACTTTTAATATGCTCTGTAACAGTGCAGACCTTCCTGGAAAAACCTTCAGGCATCCATAATGGATTTAAAATAATCAGATTTCTATCTCACTTCTTAGAAAGTTGAAACCCAGTTAAGCAAAGCAGTAGACGAGTGCACAGTGTGTTCTGGTTGGATTCTCGGCTGACAAGCCCTGCTTCTGCCCTACCCCAGCTGTCCCACAGGCACCATGGCACAGTTGCTGCCTCGCCCCTCTGCTTTCTTCAGGTGTTACAATTTTTCTTTGACAGACTAAATATATTCCTTAAGTACTTGGGGTTTTTGCGCTTTTAGTACTGTCTGTAAGGAGATGCTTCAGTCTAAGAGTCCCGTGGCAGGACAGTCAGGCTGCACTGTCAGCATTCAGAATCCACCACCTTCTAGCAAAGGCATCGCTCTGCATTTACAAATGTACAGCAAAAGCTCTCTGGCCTTTCCCCCAGAACAGTCAACTGGGTAAGTTTCATTATCCTGCTATTCCAAGAAGTAAGGGTAAAGGTAGGTCCGTATTTTAAGAATAAAGTAGGGATTCAGGAAACTACTGTAAAGGAAATGAAACACAATGTAAACATTTGACTAACAGCTTCTCTTCTGGAATTAAAAACACCTATGGGTGCTTCGGTTAACTAATTCCACGTTGTGCTTCACTTCAAAAGAAAGTTGTCCTTGAACCCCCCCAAATTCATGATGAGCAGTCATATTGCGTCTGCATATTACAAACCTGCAATTATATCTGAAGTCACACGCTTCAAAAGCCAGGCAATATTGAGTTTAAGTATAACTTAAGCTATCAAGAGGTAAAGTCATGAGATGGTTTACTTGTTTCAAAAAACAAGGTATTGGTTAAGTTTACTTAAATTGAAGCATATGCAAGGAACTGGTTTCCTTATCTTAAAATACTCCTACACAGACATTTTTTCACCCACATTAACTCCTATCTTAGATTCTTAGGGACCAAGATCTTCAAGGTCAAGAACAGCCATTATGAAAACATGAGGACTGCAGCACAGTACCTCATCTTACTCTTGCCGTCTCCTTACTTTTTCCAGGGTACCAAACTGAACCACTGCCTGATTATCAAAGCAGTTCAGCTGTAGGCAGGAAATGGCAGCATAAGAATTTCACATTAAGATTGACGCATACCTGCTATTCAAAGAAAATATAGAGTATAAGCCATAAAAAATTCCTGAATCTACTTAGTTTTGTAAAGCAGAAGAGGAAGACGTTTACCTGCTTGTGTTGTTATGCCAGTTTATAATTAGAAAACAAAATCATGTATACCACTAAGGGGGGATTTTTAAAAGTCAAGACACAGCTACATGGCAGATGATGAAGTTAGCTCGGAGCTCCAGAGTAATAAAAATCAATCAGTACCAATCAGTGGCATCAGCTCCACTCCAGACTGCAGTGCCGCAGTAACTCCCCAGTACGTGTGTATCACTGCCTACTTACCACACACTTCTGCTGGATGCCTCTCACAGCATCCAAAGCTAAACTCAAGGCAGCTCTACCATAAATAAAGTTACCAAAAAGAGACTGGTCTTAAAATTGGCTGGGTTAAAAAAAACCCAACCAAAACCATACATTTCACATTTAGTAAAACTTACTCAGGTTCAAGCAGCTTAATCAGTACAGAAGTAAAATCCAGTTATATTTATTTAAAGCTAAGATTTCCTGCAGTCACCTCAGAAACTACCGCTCTTTGAGAGTATAAAATGCAGACTGTCAAATTGATCTGGGTGTTCCCATCTTGCTTCCTGCGTTTTGGCTGACATCCTATTTTGCCATCACCATACTGCTTACTGAGTCACTTCTCTTCTTCCAACTGTAGCTTTCTATTTTTATCTAAGCAACAACAGTTTAACCTGCTTCTTTTGATTTTTTTGGCATTAAACCAAATTCTAGATCCAATATTTGCATTTAGATCAGGAAAACTGGTTTTATTTTCTCTTAACTGGACAAAGAAAAGGAATACTTAAGAACAAATGATGTAAGCTGAATTGTTTCTTGTTCCACATGGAAAACACAAATTGTGAAGTAGGTCATTATGATTTCATCATCTGTATTTCATAGATGGAAAGCAATACCTGAAAATGTGAAGTTTAAGGCACATTTCAAACCTAAATTCAACAATAGTTGCAAGAGAACTCACATATTCTAAAATACAATTCTATTCTGACATGGGTACAGAAGTGCTGAACTGTCAGTATAAAGCTGTAAGATTATCAGTGCTGCAATGTTTAGCATTTTATATATAAGCAAGTTGAAGGAACAGAACATACACTTTTCTGCTGATCCCTAAACTTCCTAGTCTACAGAACAAGTTGCAAAAGATGCCACTTGTACTGACATGCTATAACCGGACAGGTACAGAAAGCAAAGAAGACTTGCCTCAGCTAATGCCCTTACTTAAGCACATATCAATTAATGTTTTCCTTTATATTATGGTTTTCTAGATTGTGATTTTATTAAATGTGACTACACAAAAAACTCTCTAGTTATAATGAAACAAACAAGCCTATTAATAGCAGTCTGAGTTTTCCATTCATTCTTCTCTAGCTTTTCACATTTTTCCCTTGATTTAACTGATGCTCTGCCTGAATTAGCTTACATTAAAACGAACTGCATGACTCAATAAACCTAAACCTACCTGAAAAAAAAAACCATAAAACAAAACACACCTTAAAAACCTGACAAAGTAATAGGATTTCTAACTCTGCAACTCAAAACTATTCTTTTCAGGTGTTTGTTAGTTCATAAAAGAAAACAATTAGGAGAAAACATCTCTTCTACAGTAAGTATGTAGCTGTGGCACTAAGTATAGAATAGACACTAAGCTGTAATTGGAAGGGAATAAAAGATTTATATCTAGTCTTCACTTTCACCATTAATACAGTGATTTACCACCCTCAAATACGCTGATATAAATTTTGCAGAATTATACTGAAAACAAACTACTGAAATACTCCTGTTTTAAATCCCACCCTAGTTCATAGGAGGAAGGGCAATGTGGAGATCAGACCTACGCTAGCTTCACAGTCACTGCCACCACAATGTGAAACCGCGTCCAACATGCTTGGTTTGGGGAGCTGAAGGAGCCGTGTGTCACCCTAGAACAGAAAACAGAGTGCACTTAAGCTTACAGAACATGTGAAAATTTCTTCCTAAGGTGTTTTTTGGAAAAACAACTAAATACTTTTGTATTAAAGTACAGATTTTCCAAGATGAGAATTCTAGATAAAGTCAATCTTTTCCTTTTTTTACCACGTTTCCTTCACTGACGTTGATGATGACCATTACATCTTTCATCAAGGCTTCTCCAGCCAAGGGAGCATTTTGGAGATAAGGATGATGACAGATGATGACCATCTTCACTGCTGTTACTCACTAATTCAAGAACCAACTTAGCCACAGCTACATGGCTGAAGACACACAAACTGAAGGCTTTCATCAATTTACTCAGCCCTATGATAGCTGTAAATACTATACTGCAGTGACTCCACAGCTGTTGCTTTCCTTTCAAAGGAAGCCCAACATGAATTAACTATGAAAAAGCGTATGCATTTGGCCAAACCTCATCTCCTCCTGAAGGCCTATCTTTCACACAACACTTGCAGCATCTGAGGTCTGGGAAGTCAAATTCCAATTGGAAGCCAAGACATCCCTCCCATTAAACAGGTTGACAGCAGCTCTACATTGAATTCCAGCTGTGATAGCATTTTTACAATACATAAATAAAAATGCATGCCAGAAATTTTATTTGAGGCCTTAAACACAAAACAACTCATGACAACAAACATAAGTTTCCTTTCTAATTTGTTTAACAATCCAGTTTGACAAAGATTCAACTATTTACAGACTTCTGCAATATTTTATACAGAGATTGGCTTAAAGATGGAAAGTAGCAATTTGTAATAATAAATCACTCTCAGATGTTACTGGAAAAACAGCACAGGACTGTTTAAAAATACTACAGTAGGTATTTCAGTGCTTATGAGAGCTGTCAGAGAGAGCAGCCCTCTATCTAAAATGCGACATGTTTGCATCTTGTGCTGATCAGATGTTTGCTGAAGTGTTACTCAGTTTATTCCTCTGTAGCTTATCATCTCCATGATATACCCAAGTATCTTTGGGAACAGCATTCACAGTGATGTAGGGTTACACTTGCCAAAAAACAATGGGTTTTGAAATTCCCCTACTAAGAGTTAATCTCTTTGGGGTATTTCATGCTTTATCTCATCACCTTAAGTATTTACCGTGCTTAGAAACTTTGACAATACACTTTAAAGTGTTCTTGTACTTATTTTCCTGTCAACACCGATAAAATAACACTTCTATGCTGAGGAGGAATGTAAAGTAGCCTTCAGCTCAGAAAGACTGAGTGAATGATTTGGAAGAGGCATTAAGGGTCTGAGAAAAACTGTAATGGGAGCATACAAAACTCCTGCTGGGGAAAGCCAGCTATGCTGTGTGAACATAGGTTCCACTGTGGTTTATGATCACCATGCACAAACTGGTATTCTTCCGTAAGATCACTGCAAGAAAAAGAGCAGTTACATCATGTGCTATTTGCTTCAAACCCATAGTCAGACTTCTTGAATATAAACCAGAGCGATTTGAAAAGTGCAATGTGAAAGCACTGACTCATTTTTGGGTGGAATCAGCAGGGATGCTACAGCCACAGGAGTCAGGAAAACTCCCTGGAGAAAGTACCATGTTGATTTACGGGAACACACATTATGGAAACCCTTCACTAAGTATCCAGCCTTCAACACAGAACCATTGTCCAAGCAGGGGAAGTTTTGCAAGTACTGAAGCACTCAGCCTTCCACAAAGCCTGAAAACCTTCAACAACCAGTAGCCAAACACTCTCATCTTCACACTACAGCCAGGTGCCAACAAGCCCATTTTTTGATAGCCACGATCTTTAGACTCTAATGTCAGGAACTACTGACATTAACAAACTAATTCAAACTTGCACAAATCAGGCATCCCTGGTAATTCCTCCCTCCTTTTAATCTCCTGAAAAGGATCTTTTTTCAATGTACAAAAAGATACCAGATGACTGTAAATACTAAGAAGCTTTTGTATGTTGAAAATCTCCTTAAGGCTACCTATCGGTATCTGCAATTTCGCAGTTCTACTGTGGTAACAAAACCCCAAACCAACAGTAAGCCAGAGGAGGCTGTGGGATGGGGGTGGGCAGAAGTCTGGAAGTTCTTGAAAAAAACCCATCTATGACCTAGTCTACTTTTCAGTGAAAGTAGTCTACTCTATTAAAAAACTATTAAGGAAATTAAAAAAGCAACTGAGGCCTCTCACGTGCACGATCAGTATGTAAGTTCTTCAGGGGCATCAGTCTCCATGTGTCGCACCTTCAGAAGGTTCTGGTTTCATTACCAGCATTACATATTTGGTACAAGCACAACAGAGGTGCTATCAGCAACTCACCAGCACAGTGATAAGCCCTGCACTCAGCCAAAAAGCAGCCCTCCTAACTCCAAGGCACACAACACTTAATTTCAAATGTTGTGCTGTCTTAGAGAAACCTATAAGAACTACAATGATGCGAATGAAAGCCCTGAGAATGCCAGTGCTGGTACCCAGGTCAGCTGATCCCTGTTTCAGTTAAGCCAAGATCCAGATAGGTGAAGGTTAACTTGCTTTATTTGCAAATCCCAGAGAAGTCTGAGCGACTTCTGCAGTTTTTCACAAGGCTGAAAAGACCTCATGGGACAGGAATTAAAAACCTGCAACTGCCTGGGCAGTAATGAGCTTCCGTTTCAATCCAAGTCATCACAATACCTGTTTTACATGTCTAGACTTATTTCACCCGTGCAAATGCTGAATAACTTGACGAATGCAGTTTCATTCCTCTCTGTTTTCAAGCAATTTGAAGGGTCACCAAGATTTAACTGAGTGACATTTATCTTGTTACAGTTCACATTCTAAAATTTAAAAACCAAAACAATAATAGAACTTTAAAAATCAGACTAATGAAACTCTAGAGCACGCAGACCTTGTTATGTTTTCCCTCCACACATACACACATCTTGGAAAGTACCTTTCTAAAACCTGGGCCCACTTGAACACTGAAATTTCAAACAACATACTTGTTTGCTTACAAAATGTGTCTGTTTTCTCTCTCCCCTTCATTCAGCCATCCTGCTAGGGCTGCACTGCAGCTTTGAAGGCCACCAGAAACATCCAGCACCTCATGGAACAAAAGTTTATGACAATGCTAGATGCAAGACACTCAAAGTGCCAAAATTACCACTACTAGAGCAAGAATAATAGTGGTGTACTCATATCTGCTCAAAACCATTCTCCCTGCAAGGGAAAAAGTGAGTTCACAGATGACTGCGCCGTTGCTGGCACAGACCTAAGACAGGCATGGTGAGGGCCAGCAGGCACAGCACTGACCTCGAGTCACCCACCATCCCTGGCCTCCACTCCAAGTTTACTGGTTGCACGTGTTTTTTGTAACACCCTGTACTGTGTATTCTTAGAACATACTTTCCAGAGAACCAAAGCGACAGGGCTCACCCCTCCACGACTGCTTCCAAACCAATCTCACCAGCAGCAGCAGCATCCTGCTCCTCCAGATAAACTAGCAGTTTGCAGAATAGTGAAGGATCCAATCTCTGTGTTTGCATGCTCTAAAATCAGGTGACCCGTGAGGCAAGATACAGAGCAATAAATTATTAGAAAAAACAAAACACTGCTCTAAAAATAGCACACGAGCAGCATATGAAAAACAACAGTTTTTATCCAGTCAAAGCTCAAGGGCCTCCACAGCCTCTTTTGTGTTTTGTGCAAAAACAACTGACATAAGCAAAGACAGATAAACAAATAAACCCCAACTTTAGCTCTTCCCTGATAACTTCCAAAAATATATTTAAACAAAATACATGGGGAGGGGGGGGAGAAGGCTAAATTTGGGACCAACAGAAAGGTATTAATGTCAAAAGTAAATATTCAATGAAACTTAAATCAGAAGATGTCAAAATGAGTGTCTTTTAGGAAAATTTCCTCAAGCTGCCTTCAGTTCAGAAATGCCAAAAAGTCACTATCTGCTACACATCAGCTACTAGCATAATTCAGGCAACATTTAGGATTTGCCCACTTGTCAGGCTTTATGGATTTAATAAATTATTGTGAATGCTCAAGTTGAACATTGAGAAAAAACAAACAGAAAAAAAACCAACACACACCAAAAAAAAAAACACCAACCCCCCCCCCCCAAAAAAAAGCCCCCCCAAAACCAACCAGCCTCCCTCCCCCAACCATTACAGAATCCTGGGGCCTTACAGCCACACTTGTTTTGTCAACCTTCTCAGTTACCAAAAAAATTATTCAGAGATTTTCTGTTAAAATCAATAGAACAAATTTCATTACTACAAAGTGACATCAACACAAAATTCTGTTGGAGAAAGAGGATCTTTTCCTAAGAGATTACAAAGACTAAGTGTAGTCAAAAAGATTTCAACTTTACATTTAGGAATACATAACTACATTGGCTATTACTATAAACAGCTGGTATTTGCAATCACTTATCTTCAAGAACTAATAAAAAACATATCCAAGAGATTCTTAGCACAGAACATTTTATTCTTACCATCTGAATTAGTGGCTGATCTTGAAAGGACCAGAATCTGGCATGGGAGTCCAAACAACAAGCGACCCACCCTCTTTATCCCCAAAAGAACACGCAAATTGGGTTCACTACAGCCTTAATACTGGGTTGGATCCTGAGGAAATAGCATTTAGAGAATTGCTTTCAGCATAAGTTGGTTTTCCTTAACTATGGAAAAACACTGTCTGGAATCCAACAATTTCTTCACAGATTCTTCACAGTCTGAGCTGTGATAAAGCTGGAAACAGGCCCTGCTAGTGGGGACCTCCGGGCTGGGTGCAGCCCACGTGAATGCCACCAGGGCTCCGGCAGGCAGATGGCAGAGCCTTATCTGCCTGCTGGGGAAATGCCAGCAGTGCCCACAGGATTTCTCATGGAATTCATCACTGAAAAAGAGTGTGAAAGATACAAAGAAAAGATGATGCCTAACCAGCATCCAGCTTTGTGAGGAAGATACGTCTGGTCAGTGTCTAACAGGAAAACATATTTTCCTGTCCTCTTTTTTGCCTCTCAAAATACCATCTTTCATAACAAGCAAATAACATACATACAAAATCCAAACCCTGACTTTCAGGATCTTCCACAGCTCACCATCATTTCTATTGTCTTCCACCACTATTGCAATAAACTTCCAATTAGCCTCTGATTAATCACTTGTACTTCTTCCCCCCCATGTTATCCTATAGTCAGAAAGAACACTTGATGCAACTGACTGCTTCCCATCTTCTCCATTATGTTGATAAAGGCTTGTTAGCCTGTACGCTGGGAGCACAGTTTATCTGTCTCATCAGTATTATCCCTTTGTTTTCTTACAGGCCTCTGTTGGAAGTCATCGATTTCATGTTTGATACTTGCATAAGGTCTGAGGTGAGGATGGCCTTTTGTTCCATGCTTGTATAATACCCAGCAAGCCATGATACCTGAATGTACCTCTTAATTTGTATCACAGATAACAGATTATAATCTCCAGGAAAGAACTCCAGGAATTTGCTTCCCTTCTCTTTAAAAGTAGTATTATGACTGAGTTATACACCTGGAGGCTGAATAATTCCTTGATCCATCTAGACAATCAAACACAGCAATATGATACACTCTGGAAATACAGTTTGAGAATATAGTGGCTTGCTACAGATCTACGTGAAGGACTTAATTCTGTAAAGAAGCCACTGTTGTAGTGTTAAGACGCACAGGCATAGATGTTCCTCACAGAAACGGCAAGAGCTGAAAGAATTATGTGTTCTAACAGCATTGATGAAACACTTACAACGGGTTGTTTGTGCTTTATAAGAAGCAACCTGCATTCAGAAATATACACAGGTCCTGTTCAAGGCTTTCCCAGGGGACCAGATCAAAACCTGCCTCAGAAGCACTTCCCTCCAGCAGTTTCAGTGCTATGAAGTTTACTCTATACCAACACTTCTTCAGCTGCCCTATCCTAAAAAAATATATTGAGCCTTCTGTCTTGAATTTAACTATAGTAGGTACAAGAACTGCAGAGTAACTTTACTATAAAAATAAGCAAGATAGCATTCAGGGTCCTTCTAGTATCCTGCTCACATCAGCCAAAGGCAAGCACCTTAGCAAAAAGAGCACATACAAAGCAGGCCTGTGCTGGTTATTTCCCCAGAATACTCTCCCAGTCTTTAACAATTGAACCAAAGGGGCAGAGAAGTTTGCCCTGTTCAGTGGCAAAGAGCTTCAACCCCTTCTGTGGCACCTGCTACAGATCTCCAGTGTTCTACAGCAACATTCCCCTATTCCCACGAAGGAGGACAAATGCCTGGCTGCAAGTGCAAGTCGGATGAAAGGCCACATCCACGCTACAAGTTACAGGATCTTCCTTGCTCCTGTGTACCATGCCCAGGCCAAACACATAGAGCTTCCTACCTCCTTCTTATTTTCCCCCTTGCCATGCTATTTGAGTTGCAGTAGACAGTTTTCACCTTAAGTTAAATGAAAAGGATCAAGAGAGATCTGCACAGATTATAAACTTCTGTATTTAAACCAATGATTTAGCAGCCAAGGCATTTTAAAGTATACAGTATTTCAGACATCTGTTATAAAAATCTTATAGGAACTGGAATATGCTAGACCTCTCGGAATTCACATCCACATTGCCTTAGTTTACGTTTTCTGCTGCTCCATTTGGTCTGCTCTGCCTTTTAAAATTTACTTTAAAGTCATAAAACCAACAAGTTATCTTCAGTTTCATAAACTTTGCTAAAACTGGAGAGGGGAAAAAAAAGCGTTAGTTGCCATGGCAGCAGTGAGGAGTCACTGGGTCAGGATGCAAAGAACTTCTCTTGTTCTGTCTGATCATTTGCATCAGAAGTTCAGCCATCTGTTATTAACTATTTAACAACAGTCTTGCTTGTTAGCGCTGGTGCTTGCTATTTAAGTTCACAGAATCTATCTCCCCACCTTCAGCCCTTTTGTAAATATCCTAATTAATGTGGAAATTCATCTGAGGGCTCAGCTGTCTTTCAGGTAGGATGACCACCATTACTTAAATTTGGTCAGTGTTCTCCTTTCTCACCAAGGAAAAAGCATACATTTATATAGACACCAACCTCTGGAAGCACCAGCTTTATTGTTAGAGACATCAATTTGGAAAGAATTTCAGGCAGTAGATGATGTGGCTGAATTCCAAGACAGGCTACATGCCTCCCATTTAAACATACTCCACTGTATGTTATATTCCCAAGTTCCAAGGTATCCCTTCATCTTCTACATCCCACCTTCTCAATACTGCAGAAGAAAACAGTTTTGTAATTTTATTTCAGAGTATGAATGGCATAGACTCAACTATGTGTTACCAGCAAGGAAATACTACCTTTTATCCTCCAAGAGAACCTGAAACAGATTCATCTACTAGCTGTATGCATTAAGAAAACAAAAACTTTGTTCTCACATTTCCAAGCTTAGAATTTTGGAGTTAAAAAACATCACTATCTACATTCAAATCTCTATGACCTAAAGCAAAATACTGACTCTTTCTGAATCTAGTCCTAGGAAAGCAGGCTTCTTTCCTTGCTGCTTCTCACCCATCATGCTCTCAGAAGAAAGTGGGAGGCTATTCAATGACAAAAGGAGAACAACATGACTGTTTCTTTTACTGTTCCTAAACTTACTTCACAAAAAAAGAAAAAAAGATCAGTGCTATCAGGAGCAAGTGAGAGGCCTTCAGCAGGAAGTCCTTGTTTCAGTCATTTAAGAACTTAAACGTGGTATCACATAAGCTAAGACCACTCTGCTCACACGTACAGCCAGTAAAGATCGGATCCTCTGAACTTTAAAAGTGGATGAAAAATTTGGAAAGCATTTATGTGGGAAGACAGAGTTGCAGAGCATCAGAACACTAATTCACTCATCCAAATAACAAGATAGTATTTTCCAGGCTAGTCTTTTATTCAGATGACAAGACCACCAACAGCCTGGGAAACACACCAGTATTCTCAATGTAGCATGACCAGGTGCACAGACAGCACTGCCTAAAATGCATTCTCAGATTCTATGAAGATGAGAGATTTGGTAGATACAACCACACATGTATAGGATAGATCTGATACAATGCAATGGTTTAGAGACCAGTGCACTACTGTATCAAAACAAGAACGCAGACCAATTCATTACTTCTGGTTCTGACAAGAACAATGCAACTGAACAGAATGAAGTGTCTGAAAAGGGTTTTCTTTCAGTATGTTCAGAAAAAGTCTCCATTACAGATATTCAGCTTCACATGTGAATTACATCCAGGGCAGCTTTCTGACTATCAAACCATGTCGACTCCAGAGACTTGGTTTAACTCCAAGAAGCTCTGTGAACACTGATGGCATACTTAAGCCCAAGATCAACAGACACACTGGGGAAGAGTTTTCTTATTTTCCCAAAATAACTGAAAAACAAGGAAATGAAAAACAAATGAAACAATGCAAATGCACTGTCAATAACAGAGCTTTTAAAGAATATGCACGAGGAGAAGAGAGAAACACTCAAGGATTCAAGAATTTTATTTTAATGGACAGCACATTAAACATCAGTATATAGTATGCAGGTTAAGTAGGAGCAGATACTCTCATATCTTTATTACAACATCATGTCAGGTAGAAATTACACCTACAAGCTGAAAACTTCTGCAGTACTGCTGCTAGAACAGAACTAGCTATTAGGGTATTTAAAAAAAGCACACAGTGTCCCCAGGTGAGGAATGTAGATTAAGAACACCATTACTTTATCTGAAATTAAGAAAAAGACAAATCAAAAAACCCAGAGCAACCTATTTTCATGACATCTGACCTCTTCTACTGCAGTTTATTTCTGTATTCATCTTCTGCTTTCCTACTTCATCTCTCAAAACTTTGATGTTACAACCTGCTCATTGTCATCTAAGTGGTGGGTAATTTATCTTGTGAAACTTTGTCAGAACATGTTTGACCACCCAAAATCCTCCTCCTAGCTAGTGAGGCTACCTCCGGCTTCAGCAGGTTTGTTTCCATATCTGCAGTCCTGATTATTTAGAGGGTGAGGTGGAGGGAAAGGAATAAGGCTATCAGACCAAAGGCTTCTTCATCAGAAAGGCAAGGAGCTCTGAAAGAACCGAGATGACATTAATGATGGTGGAGCAGCATGAAGCTCCTCAGGTAATTTTTCCAATGTTATTAACCTTCACCTACAAGGCCTGCCCTTAAGTGGTTAAACAGTAACCTGCAAAAGTAAAAAAGTTACAAAAGAGACAATATATGCTTCTCATTTAAAAAACTTCTGGGAGAACTGCCAGGCACATAAAATTGTATTTAAACTTTATTCAGGAGGACAAATGAGGACATTACAACTCTCACGCTGTGTAAAAGACTGCTTAATTTAAAATGGACACCAGAGCCTACTATGGAATTCTGAATGCACAAAACAAAAGAACATTTTGGATAATTTTAGAAATTAACTGTGTCATACAGCACAATTCAGCTATTTACAAGTTTCCACATTGTACGCCATGTTATTAAGCTTTAATAGTCTACTGGTACTCAAAAGAATAAAATGTTACAGAGGGTCAAAATTGAAAGGCTTAACAGAATTTCAGCCAAGAATCTAGTTTGCCTCCCTTTCTCCTAATACAGGGTAATTTTCTACATAGCAAAATGGCAGGCATGAAATTAACACATTTAAAATTCAATTTATGCAATTATGAAATTTCACATTGTCCTCTCAAAAATTCCTTACTACTTTATAAAGCAATGCTTCATTGAGTCAAAACTAATATTCCCACACAAACCACAAGAGTACACTAGTGGAATTGTTGTTCCTCCCATATTGGGAGGTGAATTTCTAATAGCAGCCAGCTCACTGAAGCTAGAGCTCTGGTACCTTTCAGAGGAAGAACAAGCTTCAGACCCAGGATGAAAATACATGCAAGTACTTGGCTGGAATAACATTTGCATTTTCAGAGGACAGGTAAGAAATGGATAATCATCAATTCAGCAGTGAGCTCAGTATGCTATTTAATTAGCTTTAAACACAGCCTACAGTTAAGCAGTCAGTAAGCTGCTAATTAAAAATACATATTTTAGTTGCCCCCAAAGCTGATATACTTGCATCAGCTTCATTTGTCCCAAGACAAACAAGTAGTGGCAAAGGGCTGATAGTGCTCTCATGCATTGTTTCCAGCAGAAATCAAAATACTGTAATAGTTTCCTCCTGCTGGAGGGAAAGGCAAAAAAGAAAGAGAGAAACTTGACCTACATAACAAGGCACAGAAGAAACTCAGTTAAGCTTCAGGGTGGTTTTGGGAAGGGGGGAGAAGTTTTCTCCTCTGTAACAATGAAGAGTCAAGCAGTTACATATGGCTACACCAACAACTGTTAGCAGATTTGACTTTTGACTGCATGTCTCACTTTTAAGGCTTAAAAATAGTCCCTTCCTGTTCAGGCTACTTAATACTTTTCCAATGTAATGAATTAACACAATTAATTTTTAGGTTGTCCATTACTTTCCTGTAAAGGGAGTTGTTAAAAAAAAAAAAAAAAAAGACCTCACAAACCCCAGCCCTTCCTAGGCTCAGTAATCGGAACGAAAGGGAGAACATATGGTGAAACTGTTTGTTTTTCTAAAGGAACTATGTACAGTCCAAGCACAGCGCGCTCCTGCACTGTGCCGGAGGGGCAAACTTCAGCATAGGCGGACTTTTCAATCACCTCCCACAGCAAAACACCGACATACACCGCCGATCGCGCTCACGGCTCCGCAGCCTGAGCTGGTTTCAAGCCAGGGACGCCTGTCCAGCAACCCCCCCCAGCCCCGCCGCCCCTCCCGACACCCGCGTCCCGCCGCCCCTCGCCCCCGAACCGCCCGGTTCGACCCCCTGCTCCGCCACCGGATCCGAGGACACCCCAAGTGCAGGCGAGCGGAAGCCGCGGCCCTCCCCAGGCCAAGCGCGGGTGAGCGGGCGCGGCGGGCCCGGTTCCCCGCCGGTACACACCTTCTCCGCGCGGCCCGGCGTTCCCGCAGCGAGCCCCGCCGGCGCGCCGCGGGTGGGTGCCCACGGCATTTCCACAAAGAAGGCAGAGTAGGGCCGCGCATAGCAACAGGGCCCGCGCCCATTGGCCCCGCCGGGAGAGCGGCCGCCTCCGGGGCGGGACGAGACGACCGGGGCCCACCCCCCCGGCTGCACCGCCCCGCCGGCAGGTAACCGGGGGGACGAGACCGGGCGGCGACCCACGGCAGCAGAAGCCGCTGACACGGGTGCTGAGGCGCTGCTGTCCACAAGGACGAACGCTATCGCCACGCGTGCCCTGCCGCGGAGCTGCCGACACCAGTGAGAGAGCAAACACCGGCATCGTTCAGCTCCCCACAGGGGGCTTCGAACGCCGCCGAAAGCTCGGCCCCACGCATGCCCTACGCACCGAGTGCTCACACAGAGGGGCGCGTACGGGGGGGACGGACACCGGCGGCTGCTGCAGGGGAAGAGGTGACGGCCCAGCCTGCCGCCAGCCCCAAGAGCTGCTTCCACAGAGCCTCTGACACGGCTCAGCGGCACCCCTCTGACCCCACGCAAACCGTCACTGGCTCTCCCTGCATCACCGCAGCTCTTAACCCACCCGATGAGCTCCTTACTTCAGCGTTCTTTACAACTCCCTCCTCGATCTTTTAAGGGGCACTTTTGGGGACTAATTTATGAATTTTCAAGAGAACAATCTCAAAACCGCATGTATTATTGAGGCAAAGTCTAAACAACATATTGTCTGCATTAATTTCACCCAGAGTCTCCCTATTAGTCAGATAACATGCATCATATTAACATGATCAGCACACACACGCAAAAAAGTACTGTCAGCCTAACCATGTTACAAAACAGGACCACAGCTCCTGTTCTGTAATTAGATGCAGTGAAACTGTAAGTCCAGATCAAACTAGACTTCACAACCACATTCAAACTCCAGTAGCACTCGCTAACCCACTGAAGAGCATGGAGAACATGTTCACAGAACAACACCTTTTCCCCACTCACATTTTAGAGAGCAGTATTACTTAGCTGTGGTTGTGCAAAGCCGTGGCCTACACAAGATGTTTAAGCAGACATTTTCTCCAAGGAAGGCTGGATACCTTTTAGTAGTTGTCGCATTTAAAGATTGTAGACACAGATAGTGCCTTACAGAAAGTTATACATGAAACATACCATTTCATTAGTCACTGACATTCAAGCTTCCTGTGTATTTTATCTCAGTTTGCTTTCCAAGTATTTTTCTTTCATGGAACATTTACTTCTACAAAAACACCAAAAGTTTACACAGTTGTCTGAAAAAGCAATTTCGAGTTTTCGTAACCAATCAACCACCCAGCCTTTGAAAAACATACTCAGATGATTTTCTATGGAACAGTTATTCGGTATCCATGGGAGGGGTAAGAGGAATATTTATCATGTTGGTAAACACACTATGTTTAAAAGTTTTGCTAACAAGAGGCAGAAGCAACAACCCCAAGTCAATTCCTGCAGAGGACAGCACAGATAGCATTCAGGAGCCACCAGCTGTTTTCAAAGGCCAACTGACCAGGTTTTAGTGATGAGCAGCTGCCTCTGGATGACAGGCATATCCACCATAGTGCTCCTGAACAGTCTCCCCACACTGGGATACTGGGGTGCAGCCACAAAGATCCTTTTCACATCTGACAGTCTTCAAGTACAGTAAAAGCAGGACAGCATGTTGACACCCCAGCTTTTAAGCTTAAAGTCCAAAGCCAGCTGTAGGTATGCAGAGCTGAGCTCTGTGCCTGCTTGTAGAAGAACACCTCAGAAATGAAGGCATCTGGCCTAACAGAATGCTAAACTTACAAACGACAATATTAGGAATTCCACAATTAAAAAAAAAAACACCTGAAACATGCTATTCATTTGTCAGTTTGATCTCATACTCTTCCACAAACTCTCAGAGGCACAAGATACATATAACAGGACACTGGTAGTGTGACTGAACATGAGATGTACAGTATGTACAGCAGCACAGAGATATTCATAGGACTTTTTCCTAAGCTGCATATTCCATCATCATAAAGCAGCTGCACTTAAAATATTACTATTACCCTTGCACTTTTTTTAAGTTTTAACACTTCAAAATGATGAGAAATAAGCAAAACTGAATTTAACAGACTATTTCACCCCACCTTCTGCCACAAACAGGGTAACATTTATTAAAATAAAAAGAGATGATTTTAAAAAGAATGGATTTTATTCCAACACAAACTTTAGGAATAAGCAGTCCTACACACTTCACAAAGCAGGAAATCACAGCCAAGCGTGGTTCATCTCGGTATCAAGTCAGCTGTACATCAATTCAGAGGCACTTGCCAGTAGACATAATTGGCATTACTCCTGTTACAAAAAAAGCCCAATTCCAGGCTTTGGAGGGCCATGCCAAAGCACAGCATGTTTAGTAACGAGCTGGTTCAGAAAAACACTCTAGTTCAGATTCCAGCCCTGTCTTGAGCAAGAAAAGCAAAGTGTGTATATGACGCCTAAGGAGCAAAGGATGACTTCATAATGCCTTATGTTTACACAGCCTAGTTGCAGAGACAAGTTAAAAACAAAATCACACTCCTACCAATGCATCCTTTGCTCAAAACAATAATTTCGGGCTGAGGTATAAAAGTATAAAACCACAAAACATTCATGTAGACAGCCCTATTCCCCTTTTCCCTCCTCAGATGCTCAATTTCTCAGAGCAAAGCTGAGATCAGCTCTTTATGCTTGCAATGCATGTCAAAGAGCTCATAAGATATACCATTCACAGTCTTAATAATTATGTATAGTTTTCCTTATGTTTAAACTCCGACTTCTTGAGTGAGAAAGACTACATATTGGCTACAGCACATCTAGAAAAGTAGCATCAGATACTAACAGTTCCACCACCATTTTAAAACAAAACAAAATCAGTGTATATCACAAAGCTGTTCAAAATTTCATACAAGAAGCTTGACTGAGGATGAATACAGCCAGCTTATAAAAAGTGTCCTAAAATATTTAGGAAAGGCCATTACATTGTCTCAACATGGGATGAAAGAATCAAGCACCATCCCTTTACCTTTTCTCTCTAGTGGATCCAAAATACTTTCTCATAGAGACTTGTTCATTCAGCAAGGCTATCCAAGGCAGTACAATAATAGCCAGTTATGCCAGTTTTAGTGAACTTAATCACTCGATGTAAGATGAGGCAGATGTGTACCCTAGCAGTTCTATGCTGATCTCCTGATCTTTACCTTCAATGTTTTCTAGTTTTACGAACTATTCCGTTTCAGCTTCATAAACCAGATACTTGGTTATATTTGTTCACTTTTTAACAGCATGCACACATAAAAAAGGGTCTTCCACACCTTGCCTGCGTTAGCATGGTGTAAGCAGCTACACTGTGAGTAGTGCTACAAGTGTGCTTATGGTAGCAACCTTTACTCAGCCCACTCCTCCAATTCTAGTCCTTCAGATACTTTGTTTCTTGCTGCTTCTCCACAGTAAACAAAATTTCTCTGCTCAAATAGCCCATGCTTCAAAAGGAAGAAGCTGTTTCCCCCTCAAAATAAAGCAAAACAAAGACATATTTTTCATTAAAAGGAAACTGAAATGGGAAACCTTGAATAGGAAATATGCCTGAAGACTCATTTTTAAACAATTATACAGCAGAGAAAGAAGGATTTACCTTTGAGTAGCATGAGTCTTTATATCAGTTCCTTTGACCTAACAATGCATTCCCAGTGCATACTGATCTTGACAACTTTGTCCCTGCTTAGTCCCTATTGGTAAGAAACTCTTACTCCACATACTGGAATATTTACTAAAGCTCTTCTTGTTGCACCTGTCCTCTTCTCCCTTACTCCCAAGTCCAACTTTATCAAAACCAAAAGACCAACTAAAAACTGCAGCAGAAGAGAGTAAGTAGGATGTCTTACTGGGACTATGTTGAAAATAAATATTCAGATCTATCATGCAAACAAACCACGCATTGATACTTGTGTCTTTACAAAAACTGCACAGAAAAAGAACATCAACCCAACATATCAAAATTCACCTTCCGCTAACACAGAACTTATGCCCTCAGCAAGTAGTCATCACAGACATTGATCAGATACTACTCTTAGCCACCCCTCTGTCCCTCCAAGTCTGCAGACAAAGCCTTCTAGCAAACTTGCTGACCTGCCTGGAAGTGTGAGTTTGAGCCAAGGTTTGTTTCACTTACGCTGGGCTAGTACCCTGGCAGGGAACTGAGGAGAACAATACCTGGCAGGCAACTGAGGAGAACAATACCTGGCAGGCAAGGGAGAAAGGCTTCCCATCACTGTGGGAAAAGTTCTGACCACAGCAGCTCTTCCTGCAGCTCTCCTTCCGTTGATCCTCAGAGGAAACCATCACCACCACCCTGCCACCTCCCACCATGGTACCAACTAATATCATCCTCAGCTCTCTCCCTGCCCTTCCCTCCCCCATTACACCCAACAACAAGATCATACTTGTACGACACCCTGAGAAAGAAACTTAATTTATTCCAGCATACAGAAAGTGTGAAACATGCCCTAGAAATCCTCAAGGATCAGTGGGAAAAAAGGAATTCCTGCATGCACAGCACCATAAAAGGCTAAACTAGCTTAAGCAGTCACCTGCTTCCAGTCTTACTAAAGTTTTCAAGCCAAAATGGACTGACTTACCAACCTGGATCTCTAGGATCTTAATGGAAAAAAACTCAGTAACTTCATAGGATACATAATGTAAAACAGATGACATGGCTCATGTGCACCACAGATTCCTTATTTTAGATAATTTCATTTTCTATTTTACTTCAGAAAACAATTCAACTTGTTTTTTTCCCTTGGAATAAAAAAAGTCATCGTTGGCAATAGGTTTAGGAAATGCATTGATTACTGCTAAGAGAAAAGTCTATGTGCCCCACACTATATACCTGAACAAAGAGTGGATGCCTTCCCACTAACTGAAAAGCGGTGAAATCAAAAGAAATGTGTATGGTGGGAGCTGAAGAACTCCCCTTACTGTTCTTAAAGCAACAAAGTTGTCCAGAAGACTTCTCAGTAACACTATTTTGTTTACCTTGATTCCTAACAAGGATTCTTACATTCAGAACAGACATGAAAGTGCCTTTAGTACTTCACATGTGGAGTGCTTCCTTCCTCCTGTGTTCATCTGCCTTCACTGATTCATGCACAGCTCTCCTCTTCAAATTATCCCCGAGAACATTCTCACACTATTCTATTACATTTTTGCATTTTGAGTCAACATAAGGTACTACTACCATCCAGACAGAAACTCTAGATAGTCTTGTCTTGGTCTCAGAGCCAACATTAAAAGGTAACACAACAATCACTAGCCAAAAGAACTAGTCAGGCTGATTTAATATAGAAGAAAATGTATGAATGCAAGTGAGTCTTATTTGTTCAAAACCACACTGAATTGTTAAGAACAGATGAAGAATTTTCATGACTGTCTTACAGCTCAGTTCTGCTGTTTACAAGTAGCCTTTATATATATAAAAAAATCTCTTCCAATCTTGGTACAGTTGCGCATGCAGATGAAAAATAACTGCATATGGCTTTAGCTGTGTGCTTACAGCTACAGTCATCCCACCCTGCACAGCACCAGCAGAAAAAGGAACACATAATGAATGCAAAGTCTTCCAAAGTCCAACTATCCACCCAAGTCCAAGAGGCACTCTTCAGTACTCGCATTCACCTAGGTTTATAGACATCCTTAATTGCCTACTTCTACATGAAGTTTTTGTATGCCAGAGTACAAAGGTAACCATTCGATTGTACAGGCACTTCTAAAACAATTTAAACCTAAAAACTGGCTTCTGTCTAAACATTAAATACAAATGACCTGCAAGGACTGAACAATTTATTACCACCCTGAAAGACAACAATGTGAGATGCCTTCAAAAATCTAAAAAGCAGAATTTACCAAGTATCAATTCAGAATGGAGAAGTTATTACAGCTATAATTATAGTTAAATGGCAAGATCTTATTGACTGAAAGAACAGCTAGTAACAGCCAGACTGTTATCCTAAACCTGTGCCTGACAGAATGAAAAGCTGTGGCTATTTCACCACCATTTAACACTTGCCATTAGCACACATTTGTCAAAATAACAAAGGAACGTTTTATAAACAGTGAAGCAGAGCAAGTTCTTTTCACAAATGTCATAGAGCTGGTTTTTTCCCATCGGTTACTCTGTTTTCACAGAAGATTTCTAATTTTAATAAGCAGAATTTCATTTGGCAACAAACTCACATCTCTCATGAGAATCTGTATTTATAAATGTTAGCTTATTTTTAAAAACATTTAGAAGCTGGCAGACCTCAGTTCCAATAATAGTTTCAACACTGCCTTTAACAACAAAGTCCAGTGTAATATGCCTCAGCCCAGGGATCTGATCTGGCATGCCAAAGTTTCTCACTTCAGCAAGTAAAGAGTACAGTCAGAAGAGTCAGTTGTAGAGCCCAGACTTATGGGCTTGGCATATCCACAAGCCCCAAAATACTCACTTAAATGCCACTCCAGCAGCATCCATCTTAGCAACAAGAGCCCCTCTAAATGCAGCTTGTATGGACATCACCAAATAAATAAAAAGAAAATGACAAAGTTGTTACTACTATGGTTTGTTCTCTAAGGTACAGGCACACAGTGAAGACCTCTCCCTGTTGAACACTGATACAAGCGCTCTTCCAACTCAGGAGCTATTTCTGCAACAGCACAACTCACCTCATTGTCAACATCCAGGTAAGAGTTGCAGAACAGTAAGAAAATTTTAACATAAGCAAACACACCCAAAACTTAAGATTTTCCAATTCTATGAAGTCTGCAAATTAATATCCTTAGATTTTTATTGTTTTGGGTTTAGGTTTTTTTGTTGTTTGTTTTTTTTGGGGGGGGGCAGGGAGGCAAAGGAGTTAAGCTTCTAAAAGCTAAGAATTGTCATAAGCTAAATTTCTGTGCAAGAAATAACATATTTTCCAATTTCTTGGATGCCAGGACAAAGCTGCATTGAAAGAATCCAGATTCCAACCTCAATTTGGAAAAAAAAAAAAAAAAAAAATAAAAAAGCTTATATTCCTGTTCGCTCATCCTCTCCATCTACATATGATTTGTTATCAGGCCAAATCTGCTCTCCCCAGATTAGAGCTAGATGGCTTCATGCCTTATAAATGGAATCCGAGTGTAATATCCTGACCACCTGTCAGTTTGGTTGGGTTTTCCTCCTTTTAAAGGGATCTGGTTTTATTTGGAAGCAATCTCCCCAATCTGGGAGCAGCAGACACCTCACGCCCTACTGCCCATCACAGCCAGCCTCCCTCACCACACGCACCTTCTTGCACGTGCCCTGCGCAGCGTGTCTACCAGCACGGCTTCCTCCCGGGGCCAGGGAGCAGCGTCACCTCCACCTCATTATCACCCAACCTGCACTTACCTGTGGCAACCAAGCCCCAAGCATTGCTCAAACGCTTTTGGAGTGACAGCTCCACTAAGCAGGAAGCACCTTATTTCCAGTTTACTACTTTGTTTACTGGCTACATCGTTCCACCACGGAAAAGTTTAAGTGCTTCCTGACATTTCACTGAGAAGATACTATAAAAATAAAGTGTCTGCATCACAGTGCAATATGGGACTCTAAAATACCACTCATCCTTTCGAAAAAGATATTTTCACTTCCTGATCTGCATACTCTGTAGCACATCATCTTTGCTAAAATGTTTCCAAAAAATCTTTCACAGAGTGAATATAGGGCATAAAATTAAATCTCGTTTTTTAAAACAAGGTCCTTATCCAGAGCTCCTAACTTAACAGCTAACCCCACAACTCTTAACCACACTGGTTTAGCTCATTTCCACTCCAACCCAATGCCCCCCCATCCTTTCTCCTAAGAATTTGAGGGAAAGCATTCAATCAGCTGTTTATCTTCATTAATCTCTCCTCCAGCTTCCTCACACATACATTGAGAAATCCTTCAGCTAAGTTTCCAGTATGAAGCAGTAAACAGACTTTTGTTGAGCCCAAAGAGTTATATCTCTTTCCATACCAAAACACCAAATAAGGTGGAAGAAACCTTAACCCAGTTACTACAAGCAGACCTAGAGGCACATATCTGAGTTTGACTTGCAAAAAAGGAGGGAGAAGAGAAAAAGCAATCTTCAGACTGATTGTTCCTCTCTTGTAGACAGCCATTTCGTTAAATTAGGATAATCTCAAGGAGGGAATTAATGCTTCAGAAAGTAAGAGAGAACTGCTTTTAGCTTAATTTGTAAGCAAAAACAGAATAGTCTACACAGAGAACACAGCAGAGGAATAAACAAAGCAAGGTAATAAAAAAGTAAGAAAAGACTTGAATAAGGTGATAAAAACCAGCCAGCATGCATTTAGAGACAAAAAAGCCTGTCTTCCTCCTTTAACTGATCATTCATGCAGCAAAGGGGAGGGAGGAGGAAGGAGCAATAACTCTGAGCTACTTAGACTATACTAAGACTTTTGATGTCTTGTAACATTCCCACAATAAAATATGACTATAGTGTAGATTCATGTAAACCACAAGATTTTTTCCAGTTGTGCATCAAGTGCACTCTAAGAGTACATAACAATTCTTCTGAGTTTGGCAGTAAGCTATCACCCTGACATTATGCAATGTTTTCATTAGCTCCGATGGTGAAACAGTGTGTTTATACAGTTTATGAACAAAGCTGAGCTGGAAAAGCTTGCAAGCACTCTGCAACGAGCCTAGTTCTGTCTTCCAAACTCAATAAACTGGCAAAGTGCTCAGAAGTCATTAGAACGAAGTTCAATAGAAGCAAGAGCAAAGCTCTATGCTTGAGAAAGGAAACAGACATCCGAACACCCAACATGAAGCAGCTGACTAAGAAGCTGTACTGCAGAAAATAAATGGTGATGGTATTATGGATCAAAGCTAGGTAAGCTGATATGTTGCTACTGCAGGAAGACAAAAACCAAACAAACCAGAAAGAACAAAACTCAAATATCACTTCAGAAACATTGTATGCGAGAAAGGGAGACACATCATTCTTTGCACTGATGAAGCCTCAGCTGAACCAACATGTCCACTGCATTTTAAGATGCTTCGACACTTCACTGTAAAAGTGGCAGCATAGGAAAGGTAAAGCCAAGTAGCAGCCACCAGTATTGTAGTTACTGCATCTCCTAAACCAGGTATACGCTTGTTTATGTGAATGCGCTTAGAGCAGCCAGTGCTCTTCCACACTGACATCCCACCTGATGGGCAAGTCCTGAGTGATGCTCATGAGACATATCCTGTGAATGCCTGTGCCTTTGCATGGCAAAGAAGCAAGACCACATTTTTACCTGCACTTTCAAATCCCTCTTCCTCACTTGCAAAACTGCTCCACTGGTTTGCTATGCAACACTCCACATTCCATCTTCTGCATACTGCTCTCATATACTGCATGTTTAGAGGTGTAATTTTCAAACTTTCCACAATATAAAGGGAGGTAAGTACCTTAGGGCAGGATTTCCCTTTTTTCTTCATTTCTGCTTATCCCTCTCACCTCCTTAAAGTATCCGGTAACATTTCCCACTGTTAAAGTGGTTGCATATTTAGATCTCCCCTTGCTTCTCCTGCACCACCCTTTATTGCTGGTGATAACAAGAATCTTATTACTAGTATGACAACAGCTAAACCATACCTTCCCCCAATGTGCCTGGGGCCATTACAATCTTATTAACTATAGTTTTGTGCTTAATTCTATCTACAAAAGTTAGATCTCTGCTCTAATTGGATTCTGATATAATTATTCGCAAGAATGAAAAAAACCTCAAATATTTCAAGTCTGTTTAAGCCTGTTTCTCTGTTTTTACTTGCTGCATGGATTTGCAGTCCTTTCAGGATTGTGAGGGTCTGTAGAAAGTGGAGACTGGCAAACTGAGCGTGTTTCTCCCCTATCCTTTGCTATTAAGTTTGGATGATTGGAAGCAGGTGACTACACACTTGGCTACTTGTATCCTGTGGTACAGCTGCTACGCAGAAAGCAGCACATGTAAATATGTGCATGATTTCTGCCTCTTAAGAGGCTCTATGGGCTGCATGTGGCATTTAGGGCAGCACTTTCACAACCCCCTTTGTGCAGGGTATTGCTTTATTACATTAGCACATAGCTAAGTAAGCTACACGTATCTACTAAAATGGCTGGAGATATTCCCTCGGTCTGGAGATTTTTTTTGAGATTTTTTGTTAATCTTAACAGGATTCCAAGACATTACTTCTGAAGGGTTTCACCCAGTTAATGACAGACATTTACATGTAACTTTTCCTGCCCGAAAATTAAAGAATAATCAAAGGTCATATGGAGGTTCTGAACCACTACAGAAGAACATCTTAAAGCTGCAAATATTGACTTGGGTTTTACCTGGCTATTTTGAAGTTTTGTTTCACCTTGACAGCAAACACCTTTCAAACTTCAGTGTCTGGTATTAAAACGTAAAAAGATGCTAAAAACAACTTGCCTTGCTGCAATTGATTAGGTAAAGGTTTACGCAATTAAGAAACAAGGAAGAAAGCAAAGAGAAAAGCCCATTTCAAAACCCTAGTACTTAAACCCCATTATTTTATGTATGTTTGTGATCATTTCTGTACTATCTGTGCTACTGTCACACCATATAATCCTTACAGCATATACATACAAGAAATCCACCTAAGAGTGGTCATTTATGTGGTGTCACTATTAGCAAACATGTCATTAACAACCCTAATTAAGCTGTGTATGTCATGTAAGTGTTAGCATTTAACACACAGATATCTAAGCTGTATTAAAGTGTTTCTCAAAACACCAAAGTGATTATAACACAAAAAGAATGTGTTTTTAAAACTGAAAGCAACCAGGTGAACAATAGAATCATCAAAACTTTAAGCAACCCAAATATCTAAGCAATAATTCTAAGCAACTTTTTTTTTAATTAACACTCAGTTCTACCATGAGCACCCTTAAGATTTGTTTAAAAAACAATCTTGCTTTAAGTAACAGGAATCAATAATCACTGCTCGTGTAGATCAAGACAAAAGTCATGCCATATTTTCAACTCTAGGGGCATCAGCAGCTGTTGCTATACTGCAAAAGAGCCGAAGTGTTATAAACACATACGTAGACAGTTGACTTTATTTTCGTGTAAATCCAGATGTCAGTAATCCAGATTAAGATGGAACGACATTATGGCGAAAAAACTAGTATTTCAGCATGCTTGTTATGATACATCTCCTTTATAACCGGAACAAACCCCTCCGCCAGATTATAAAACATCACAGATGGAAGTTATGGCTCTTCTGAGGGTGTTTTTCAGCTACATTCTGTCATTTTTGCCCACGTGCTGGCATTGTCTGTCGATGTCCCATTTGCGTTTGACCGACTCCCGCCCCAGCACTGCAGTCCAGGCTAACAAGCCGGCTATAGCTAACACACCAACTGCAGCATTCCCGGAGCAAAAGCAGTTCGCTACGGCGTTTGTCTCCCTTCCGTCCAACCCAGACAATGGGAAGCTGAAGGGCAGGCGGGACATGGGGCTCTTGGACACATTCCCGGGGTACCTTCCAGTCTACCAACTCGGGAAATGCTAATGGAACTGAAGCCGAGCCACCAAGATTCTCTCCCATCCCCCAGAATGACAGGGGAGGGGATAAGGAAATAGAGTGGTAACACCGAAGCAAAATACCAGGCTAATCCGAAACAAAACAAAACACACAGAAATATCCTGATAAACCGTTTACCTCGTTCCGGCTTCATTTTCTCCGTCTTCTCAGGCAGGAGCCCCGGTGCCCCGTTGCTCCCCCCACGAAGGCTGGCTGCCGCTGCCTCCAACTACCGACAGCTATTCTTTGCGGTACGACCAGCAAGCGGACCCCTGCCTGGCAGCGGGGCCCGCCGGCAGGCAGGCAGCAGGCCGGGGACGGCTGAGCGGCGGCGGCCTCTCCCCGCGCCCGGCCAGGGTGTCCTTCCGTGACACGGCGCCGAGCGGGGCTATTTATAACCTGCCGAGGAAAAAATCCCACAACAACAAACCTCGGCTCACCCCCGGCTCTGAGTCACCGCGGCCCCGGCGGCCCCGCACGGAGTCCCCTCCCTCTTGCCTGCCCCGAGGAGGGCAACGAGAGGCACCCCCCCAACACCCTCCGCCCCGCAGCCCGCGGGCCCTGCTCCGTCACCGGCCGGCAGCTGGCGGCGGGGGGCTGCCCGGCACCTTCATCCCCAGCCCCGCCGCTGCCGCCCGGGTTGCCAGGCCGTGTCCCCAGCGCTTCGCCCCGGTCAGACAGCCCGGCCCCCCCGCCGCCGCGGAGCGCAGCTCTCCATGGCTCTGCCTCCCGCCCTTCCTCCTCCTCCTCCTCCTCCTCGCGGCTGACTAACTCCCTTCCTCTCAGCCGGGAACTCCCCGCCTCCCGCAGAGCGGGGCACACACATGACAGCCCGGCTGCGGGCACGTTCGCTCGGCAGCGCGGGAAGCGCCGCGCTCGGCCGCCTCGCGGTCGCCGGGACAGGACAACGGGACAGAAAGGGACAGAAGAGGGACGGGACAGCAGGACCCCGCGCCGCGCTCATCCCGCCCCAAGGCCGGACCGGCCGCCCCGCCCCTCGCCCGCCTCACGTGCTCCGCAGCGGCCAATCGCGTGCATTTACTTCCTGCCTGGCTGCCCGCCAGCCGGGCAACTCGGTTGTCATAGCAACAGAGCGCCGGCCCGGCTGAGGCCTGTTGGCGCTGGCGGGCCCGGTCTGGCGGCGGGTGTCGGCTCCGCCGCGGTTTATCGGTTTGCTGGTTTACCGGTGTCCTTCCCTCTTATACCCCTCGCCCAAAAAGTGTTTTGGCAGGCAGGCCCCCGGCCCCTCGCTCACCCGGAGGAGGCTGCCCAGCTGTTGGCGGGCCTGCTCCCGCGAAGGGCCTGTCCCGCACTGTCGTTAGCCGCTCGCCGGCTCTCGCTCTTCGGTCTGTACGGCCGCAGAGGTGTTCCCGCGCTGGTACGCCGTGTCTCCACACGCCTGCGTGCTCATCTGTGTAGGGACCTATATATATAGCTGCGTATATAAGCGTCCTCTGAGCAGCGATTGAAAGTGTGAACGGCCCGAGCCGTGAGAGGCTGTGCCCCCCGCCTGTCCAGAGGAGTTGTGAAGGAGGGGAGGAGGCCGCCTTTGTGTCTCTGGCCTCAAGGGGGGCGGCTGCCCTGATATTTGCCCTCATATGCCCACTGCCTGCCCTGCCCAACAGCCTTGTGCTTGACGCTTACTTTACACCAATAACAGTTTGTGTGCAAAAACAGTGGAGCCATCTGGGCTGCGGTTACAACCGTCTCTATCCAGCAGAAAGGCAAGAGCACCTAAAAGGAACGGCCTGCACCATGCCTCATTCCAAGGCCTGTGTGTCTGCCTGGCAGGTCAGGAGCCAGGGCCACTGAATGTGAGCCTTCTGTGCCCTAAGTCTGCTCTATTTGGTGCAGGCACACTGCTAATTCCTCCACTGAAAATGGGAAACAAGTTGCGGTGGTGACAGGGCTCCCTCCTAAACCAGGGACCCAGATCCATGCGGGCTATGGTGACTGTGGTGTCATAGGCTCCCGACAGTAGAGAGCTCACAAGGAGACTGTACGAGGGCCAGGGAAAGCCCCACATACAGCAATAATGCTCTTGAGTTGGACGCAGTCAGAAAAGGCAGATGAGTTGATACCGACCTCTCTTGCTTTAATGTGGTCCTATATTTGGGATATACACAGACACTGCCGCACCTCCAGTCATTACACTGGCAAATCCCTGCCACTGTGATTATTGTTTACAAACTCTTCCATCTTACAGACTGAGCACTACTGGGGACACTCACTCTCTACAAGATGACTTATAAATACGTGTCTTCTGCCCTTTCTATAGAGAGAAAATACGCATGGGTCAGTCAGCTCCCCATCCTTTCTGGTATGCCAGGACCTCTACAGATGCATATACACCTAGGATCTGCGTAGCCTCCCTCTTCTCACAGCTAATGAAGCAGCCACTGAAAATATTGCACAGAATGTAAAATTCCCAAACAGCTCAATTGTACACTGTTCGGATCATAGGAACCGCACCTATTTCCCTCTCTCCTTTGTCAGTTGTACATCATTACACTTGGAGGGTGCTTCAGAGAACAAGCTGTCCAGTAAACATCTCTCATTTCAGTCATACCCCAAAATACATAGGCAAGTAGGAGGGTATCACATGCAGCGCTTTGATATTACACTCATAAGTACATGAGTGTTACTTCTGTTGCTGTGTGACTGCCGTAGATGTGTTTGGTAATTACAGATCTCAAAGCTCTCTGCCGGATGCAGTATAATTGCAAATGTGGCAATCCAAAATTATAAAAGGAGGAATTTGACTGAGCAATAAATGCTGTAGATGTATGTATATGTGAAGTTCAGCATGACTACATGGGGCATGATTCAGCCACCTGTCAGATCCTCCTACCGGTTATAGTCATCCTAATGAAAAGTCACATCCTTTAGGGCACTAATTGTTGCTGTAAGACATAGCAAATTAGTTTGTAGCTTGTTCTAATATTGGTTTTACAGTCAAAATCAAATCTGCCTTTCTACTGTTTAACTACAATTGTAGCTATTTAACTGTTATGCCTCATGTAGTATTTGTAATAGTTTTTAAAGTTTTAAGCTCACTTCGGCATTTTTTTAAACATCTCCCCAGATATACATAGGCCCAACTTCCAAAAAAATGCTCTCTTGAAGTACTTAATGAGCCAAACAGTAAGTGCTCAGTTTTCCATTACTTCATAGTTCTTAGGAGTTCAAGAAAATGCCAGCTATATCCTGAAAACCATTTACCATTAAAAAAAAAAAAAGTTCTGGGGGGTATGATTGGAGTAAGCCACCTCTGGTTTAGCAGTCCTACTCTATGTGACTGCATAGGAGATGTAAAGGTCAACTTCCCCTCTAGACAGATTGCTTCTGAACCCAGAGAGCAATGGGTATACCTGAGATATCCTTCAGGTCCTGTTTCACTTCAGAGAACTGATGTTTTCCCTTTTGACCACATAGATATATAACAGATCAGAAAAAAGTAGAACAGAAAACTAAGAACTATTAGAGAGATCTAATTACACAATATTTTATGTACAATATTAAAGGCAAAGTAAGGGTAAGCATCCCAAACAAATTCGTAGACTTATTGTGTCTAAAATGGCTAAAAATGGCCTTGAACTCATAACTTTCCTCCCAGTCACCAACCAAACAATGAGCACTGTATGAATAGCCAAAGAAGACATGGCATTAGGGGCTTCAACCATGGGAATTCACTTACACATCCTTGGAGACTTTTTGAGAACAATGACACTACTGAAATGCATTTCTGACCTCAGAAACTGAATTATCAGGTTAAAAAGTCTGAAAAGCATATGTCTGCATTATGCATCACACAAAAGCAGGATTAGCTTTGAAACATTAATGGAACTTTAACTGCCCTCCCACTGCCAAGTACAGACCAACACGTACTTCTGGGAGCACCAGCAGGGACAAAACCAGGATTCTTATCAGTTTGTGTCTGATGGTTGATTAACTTCAGTGCCTAGACAGGTAAGAGCTTTGGCTGCAGCAGCCATGCCGTCAAAGCAGCTCTAACACACAGTCTTCAGTGTTGAAAGCCATGATTTTCGGTGGCAGGCTTGTTCTCAGTGGAAACCTTAACAGGGCCACTTGCCTCTTCTTCCTGAAATGTGTCAGACCTTTCTTCTCTTACAAACCCTACTCACATATGAGGCTTGGCTCAAACTGACCACTAGGTTTAAAATAATTCCTACTCAGGACAGCATGACACAGCGTTGTCACATAAACCTTGCTTGTGTAGAAATGAAGTTTTTTAACAAAATTAAGATAAATCTATGGCTGTGTTTTCTTTCAGAACTTCAGCCCTTTAGGCTTTTGGCACAGTCCCTGTAACCTGGGACAGTGTATATTAGGTCATATCCCCAAAAGTCTTTTCAGCTTTAGCTGTCAAAGAAGTAATGTCTGATGCAGCAGATCAGGATTCCTGTGATTCCTGGAGACAATTACTGCCTGTTAAATGACGTGGTACAATTGCTTTTGACATGGCAGTTGTGGTATAAAGCCACCACTCTTGGAAGAATATTACAGCCAAAGGGTGAGGACAATGGGAAATAGACTAAAAGATACAGTCTGCAATGAAGTGAGTTTAAAATGTGTTAAAAGAGAAAGTCTGCAAAGAATCAACTGTAATGTAATTGTCCCCAGTAGTAATCACTTTGGAAAGAATGTTAAAATAGAAACAAATACCACAAGACCTAATAAATTCCTACAAGCTGTTACTGAAACTGAGAGAATAAAACAATATAATTAAAATATCAGTAGGTTGTAAAAGTTTAGTTGTAGGGGTTATAACCATTTTGCGTTTGGTTTTTAATTTGTCAGTATATGCACATAAGTGGGTCTAGTTGAAGAGAATTCATCATAATCCTTTAAGATACCTATAACCACAACAGTAAGAATAGCTTGAGAAAATTTTTTTCTGCACGCTTGCCAACCTTTGTGTTACCACCATTGACTTCAGCCTCTGAGTATGTGTTTTTAGCCCCATTCATCTTTATTTAAAAGCTAGATTGAAACATTTTAATACCATCAGCCCAAACTGATTCAAAAATACATTAAAAACACCCTAACTACATGCCCCAACCTTACAATTTCCAGGTAACACAGCTCATTATATCACGCAGAGATATCTGAGTGATATTAAGGCGGTGCTTCTGGCATTCCACCACTTGCTTTGTTTCATGCTGATCTGAGAAGCAGGAAGACTTTGGAGGTGGGAGCCACAGAGGAGGTTTTGTTCTCTATTCATTTCCAGTTCCTCCACAGAGCTTCTCACCGGCATAATTTTGAACAGCCTTTAAGCCTCTCAGTTACGTTCGGGACTTGCCTCAGAATCAAAGAGAGGAAAGTAAATTAATCTCATCTTTTTGTTTTGAGTCCCAAGCACAGACTGTCATATGAAAGTGTGGCAAGATGGGAAAAATCAAGTAGAAACAGCAGGATTTTAGTGTTCTTTCTTTGAAATACACAAATCATGGTCTTGGAGCTAAATATTTTGAAGAGAGTAAATAAACATAATGTAAATCAGCAGGTGTTAGATCCTGGTGTTTGCTAACTTACAGGGATTTATCTTTTCATATAGTTCCTACCAAAACCCTCTATTGCTTAATTTCACTACTAATTGGCCTTTAAAAGTAAAACTATATAGCTATTGTCATGTTCGTACTTTCTAAATCCACTTTTTGCAATTAGTAAAGCTACATCTGTTGATCTGTCCCCTCCACGTGTGCTCTCAAATTGCTTTATGTTCCAAATAGTACTTTCTCACTGGAGACACAGCCAAGACTAAGTTGAGAGGGAATTATAAGAACAATGGAAAGTTTATCTTCCTCACCAGAAGTAATTTCCTGGATTTGACACTTTGCTGCTAAACCTTGTTTACATACAGGAGATTCCTTTAGTTGAAAGCAACCTGGCCCCTGTCCTGTCCTGCTGCTCAAGTTCCCTGGATCACATGGGATGCCTTGTGCCTTCTTCACTATTCTGGCAGCAGCAACAGGAGCTTAGCACCTCTCAGGATGAAATCTCTTCTTCTGCCACTCTTCCAGAGATTGAGGTCTACAATCAGGCCTTCTTGACAACAGAAATTAAGCCCATCCTACATTTCCACAATTTGCTTTGGAAACAGTAACTTGTATGATCTCTTCTCTGTTTGGAGCAACGCCTAAAATGATGTTTCATAAACCTTGTATACTTCTTTAGTAACCGATCCGTGATGTGTAATTAGATGCCAGTTTCAAAAGAGAACAGTGCTGTCTCATCTGAAGTGGTGGCTGGTGGTAGTGAATATAGAATTATGAAGATAGATGCATAAAGGTTCTGCTTTACAAGAAGAATAACCACCTGTTTTCTATAAATGCCAATCTAAGAAGATACCTGCTTAGTAAGATGGCGACTGTTAAGTTTCATTGCATCAACACCTAACTAATCAGGCAGTAATCACTAAAAAGTAAACTATCTACTTGCGAATAGATCACTAATTTCTGAAAGAAAGAGAGAAATTATTCTCTTTTATATATAAGATCTTTTCTGTGGCTGTAATATTCATTCCAGAATGGAAGCGGGTTTGGCTGGGGTTTTTTCCAGTATTTTTTCAAGGGGATTGTGCAGGTTCACTGATGAATGCTAACATTACACAATGTTTACCCAGAACTAAGCTTGATGGAAACATTAATCAGAAAATATATAGGTTTACAGATTAAAATGGAAGGTTTTGTAGCAACAGCAAGCCCTGGCATTCCCTGAACAGAAGCTAGAGATGTATGTTTGCCAAGAGAAACAGCAAGATGTGGCCAACAGTAGAAGGTTTTGAGAAAATAGAAGCACAAGAACTGTTTCCAGTCTAGGTTGTCTCTCGCCTGTCAGCACTCTCAGTTTACTTTTGAGCAGGTATATCCAGAAGCTGTAGCCCAGTTACTCATTGCAGTGATTCAACAGGAATCCAAGCAAGCCTTTTATATTATTTCTGTTAATTTCAGTGGAAAGAGAGTGCATAACACTTGGAAAGATGTTTGGAGTTTTGCAATGCTGTTTCACTATTGTCAGTGGTTTGATCTATCATGCAATAATTTCCAGTGCAGTTCTGCACAACTAATTGCACTGGATTAATTGCTGGTGTAACTCCATCTGGTAGGAGTTCATGAAGTTCAACTTCTGATGCCTCTGCCAGCCCTGTTTACTTTCCCTCTCCTATCACAGCAGCTGGGTCATAGTTTAGCACTGTACTGACAAGCTGGCGGCACATCGCAGCCAGCTCCTCCCAGCTCTGGCAGCTCTCATTTAAGGGAGGACTCAACATTCAGAGCCTTTGCCCACACATACCTCCACTGCTACTGGCTGCTCATTTGGAGTTTGTACCACAGCCACCTTTTGCCCAGTTTTTCTGCATGGCTGTCTACAGACTTGCCATCCTGTTCGGCCTCTCAGACAGGCCTTCAGACTTCCCAGTTTCAGGCAGTGCTCATCCTCTGTCATATTAGTACTCATTTCACACAAGAGTCTGGCATGTCTTTTCATACAGTTCATACAGTCCACCACTTCCACACGTGAAGCAGAGCCAGCACCCTTCCAAAGGGCCATCTTGTAAGTCTCACCCGCAAGTATAGCTTTTGCACCTCAGAGAACTGACACACCGAGCACATTCGCAACGTATTAGAGAACTGCTACAGCCACGCTGCCGTGTGTATTGAAATTATACACAACTTTCCACAGGCAGTGTAAATGAAAAGGATAATTCATTTATGTAGAGAAGCGATTACTTTGCTTGAACAGCAAGTCCTGCCTTTAGTTCCACCCAGGCTAAATTAATATCACAGCTCTTACTACACTTATGAGAGAGTAGGGCAGGAAAGTAGCACGTTAAATACAGGGCAATGTTTAATGTAACCGCATGCATGGTTTACAAGAGAAGTTGCGTATCATTTACTAAAGCAGTGAGTTGGGGTTTATTAGGTAAATGCCAGAGCTATTGCAAAACTGCAATGGCATCATTCTAAACATTTTAATTGCATAGTTGTTAGCCAAAGCCCTTCTAATATATTGATGGCCATTTAATGACATATACTACATGTTAATAGTAAAGACAATGGAAATAGCACTGAACAGAATGGGTTGCACATAGTCATCAGGACAGATTTTCCAATACAGAAATACAAAAATTACCCAGATTCAGGTTTCATTGGTGCCCAACTTTTGCTCTTTTTTTAGCTTTTTTAGATTAAAAAGTATTCCCTAAAATTTCACTCATTAGCTGCTGTCCTGTAATTGTATAGTCCATAGTGAAGAATGCCGTGGCTTACCTCACTTGTTGGCAGGGTCACTAATAGCAGCCCTGGGCCTAGCTCCACCCTCTTCATACACCAGAATTCCCCAGATAAAGACCCAGCCTACATGTCTCACCCCAAGCATAATGTTTGTAAGCTTTACTGTACCTAAACCAAAACACTTTATCTTTTCAGGACCCTGGCATTCTCTGAAAGTGAGAGCATAATAGCAACTAGAGCAAAAAAAAAGAGCATTAAAAGCTGAGCACTGAATGGCCTGACTGTACTTCACTGTGTAAAAAAAATAAATGAAAAAATATCCATGCCTGGCAAATGCCATCAATGGTGAAATCCTTGGCCCATATACAAAGGTCAACTTCCCTTCATACAGAGGGAGGTAGGATTTCAACTCGGGCTATATTGGGTAGTGCTTTCTTTGCTACTTTCACACCAGATCAATTATAATTGTAATCCTATGGTTGATTTATTCTCATGTTGTATAACATTTGAAGGAGAAGGGAAGCTGACATTTGTTCAAGGGTCTCAAACAAAGGTAATAAAGTACAGTATGTACACTAAAAAATAGAAATTGCAGTAAGTTATGAAACTGCTTATCTTTGAACGTCAGTTAAAACTTGAAAGAGAGATCACTGTGTGTATTTATAGCAAAGTCAATTTTTACTTAATTAGGCTAGGTTTTTTTTTTTTAAACTAGTGATACAGTTAGGACATTGTAGCTGTATCTGCACTTACATTGCTTTTGGCTCCCTCTGAATTTCTTGGTTAATTTATTTTCCTTTCAAGTTGTTTAACTGAGTTCTTTTCTTTGCACAAAACATAAGCAGCTTCACTGCCTGGAAAACACAGAGCCCAATTGTTCTCCTGCTTACACCAGTGCAAATCAGCAGTGATCCCACCAGTCTATAGAATTACATCAATGTAAAGCTGATGTCGTAGAGATAGCTATCAAACCCCTTGTTTCAAGGTTAATTGTTTTTGCTTAAAAAAAAAAAAAAAGATGAATACAGAACACATCTGTTCTCCTTCTCAACTGAAATGTCAAAGAAGCGCTGCAGTTTTGGCATCCAATCTGTGTGGGATTTGCACGCACAGATCACATTTCAAAAACAGGGCCCTAGTCACAACCCATCATGCTAAGAGTCCATTTCCTTGATCCGATTTTAAGGAAGGGGAGGGGTTTGCCCCTGTTTATTTACTGCCATTGAGATGACTTTTTCCGCTGTCCAGAGCCAATAGCAAACTGTCATCAGCTGTCAGCAATAAAGCTCCAGCAAGAAATACATGGCCCATTTAAGGCCATTCCTCACCTTTGCTTCACCAAGACAATCACTTTGCACATTTAATGCTTTCAGATTTTTCCTCGGCAAATGAAACATCCATCGTACCAAGACTTGCACTCCTTTGTTTTTTGTTTTTTGGGTTTTTTTTTACCTTTTTCCTCCCTTCTTTAAATAAATAGATAAATTGCTTGTGAAAGGGACTGAGTGGGGAAGCAGGAAAGAAGATACACTCGCAGAGCTCCTCTGTTCTGAACTGCCTTAGGAGGCAGCATCCTTAGGGTTACTCTAACTTATAGCAGATACTTTCCTGCCATAAACTGTGCGAAGTCATTTTCTCTGCTTCCTCCATGGCTCTGGTCACCGTAGCACTGATTCTTCATCACTGCTTGGTTATCAGCCTTCTGCGTTCACCTCCCTTATGTCTGAAAAACTGGAGGCCAGCTCCTCATTGCAATGGAAACTTGCGCTGGTGACAGCCATCCATTGCCAAAGCACAGTCAGTCATGCATAGCAGAGGTGAGCAAGGCTTGCATGGACACAGTGGCAGCTCAGCACTGAAATTGCTGCCAGAGCACCTGTGAACCCTACCACCACCATCACCACTCGTTATGCCACGTACTCACTGGCTGCTACCTGGCTGCTCCTGTTCCCATTTCCCTCAGAAGGTTTCAAGCACTGTTCCCTGTTTGCACTGCAGGACTTCCCCTTCTGATAAGTCTCCTCCAGCTGAACAATAGGCACCCAAAAGCTTTACCTGGCAGCATTTCCAGGTGGTTGTATAACATTCGATCAACAATATTTGTACAGCATTAGCAGGGATTAAACCTGCGCTCCTTACACAAGCCAGAGCCACACGATTTAATTGACATAACCTGCCCTCCCTCAAACAACTTTCATCAGAAAGTTCAAATGCAGTGATTTAGAAATTATATCAAAATTGAGGTGTTGGCCTTTTTTTGCATCATTACTCAAACACCAAAAGCACCACTGGTGTTGATCAGATCTTTACATATGTATTATCTAGCAAAGCAGTACCCTGAAATTTATTTCTAAAATAAAGCACATGAGCTGCCATAGCATGGACAGAACCTACAGTTTATGTTGAAGACAAAACCAAAGATTCCCTCAAGCTTCTCTGGGGTGAGTGAATATATATTTTCAGTAGTTACAAAGAGCAAAATGGGCATCCCATCAGAAACAAGAGGAAAACACACTAAGTCATAGATCATAGAACAACAGAATGATTTGGGTTGCAAAGGGCATTAAAGCTCATCTAATTTCAACCCCCTGCCACAGACAGGGACACCTTCCACTAAATCAGATTGCTCCAAGCCCCCTCCAACCCAGCCTTGAACACTGCCAGGAATAGGGCAGCTGCAGCTTCTCTGGGCAACCTGTGCCAGTGCTTCACCACCCTCATAGCAAACAATTTCTTCCCAATATCTAGTCTAAATCTACCTCTTTCAGTTTAAAGCCATTACCACTTGACCCTCAAACCCAAGGTCCTCACTGGCCTCCCACACTCTGTTCTTACTCACAGTTGCTAGGAACTGCCACAGGCTGCGCTGACCTCCCAGCTGTGGAGTTGGAGAATCCTGGGTATGCAGGTCTGTATTTCTTCTCTCTTTCAATGGAGGCTAAACAGCATTTTTCTAAAGTATTTGTGTGAAACTCCCAGGCCATGTACCATGTCAGCTATCATAAAACCAAACTTATCTGAGCTAAAGAAAAAATATGAGGGAGTAGAAGCTGAACACCTGCCTAGTACACATAGAAATTATAGCTCTAGAAGGGCCCATAAGGATGGTGGACATGTAGTTTGGTTATAAACTTCCCCCACCAACAGCCAGAGCAGGTGGTGGGCACTCATATCCCAACTGACACCTTCTGCTTTGCCCCAGGACAGTTCTGGGGGTGACAAACAGCATTGTCAGCACATGAAAGTTTCATGCCAGAGGTCTTCAAGGAGACTGAACCCCCAGAGAAGATTGCTGCCAGAAGTGGAACAGTGGCTTCTTTATGCACAGGAGTGAGAAAGGCAGTATTTACCTACTGAAATAGTTGGAGTTTAATTATTTATTTTTCATGGCACTTAGAGTCTCTGTTGAATAATGAGGATCCATTGTGTGCCACTTGCAGCAGGCACAGGGGAGGAAACGTTTCCATAGAGGCTGTATCCTGGAAAGGCAGGGCAGAAACATATACAGAGAAGGGAGCTGCAATGTTCACACTTTAAAAAAATAATAACAATTAAAAAAACCCCACTCATTATTCACTATTTGTCATGTAGTCAAGAGATTTATTAAAACTCATTTTCATCCTGATCCTATTGCAAATGAAATACACAGTAAACATTAAAAATGTCAAAGGAGTAGCTGTGATTCTTGATGTTTACTATGTGGTAGTTTAAGTATCATTTGTCATTGAAAGAAGACAAAAAAAAGAAAAACCATTAAGGTCAGTCAGAATGCACAGTGCAGAAATATAGGCAGGAAAAGAGCATTCACAGTAACCACTGGTGAGGAGCTTCACATTTTTAGTAAATTGGTTATTTTAAACTGGGGAGATAGCTTGCACTACACTTTTTCACTCACTTTTGGCAAAGGAGCAGTCATTACAGTACGCTTACATTTCAATGCAGGAAAAGGCAGAGTGTTAAAAATGTCTAAAACACCAGTGAACCTTAGGGGAAAATGTGTGTTGCTTGGGGTACTCTATCCTCAACAGTATTTTCAACATGGATAAATGCAAAATCACAATTAGAGGGTTGTTTTAAATTATATTCTGGATTTTCAAAAAGCAAAGAAAACAACTGAAAAAACCCAAAAAGACCCCACAAACCCCCCCAACCGAAAAAAACCCCAAAGCCCAAACCAAAACAACCCTGTCCCAACCTCTTCCATGCTGGCTGCACTCACAGGCCTCTCCTTGCCAGCAGTTCCTTTGACTTCACTTAACTCCAGCTGCTCCTAAGGTCGGTTCCAGTTTCTTTTAAATCCAGTCAGCAAAATCTGAAATACAAGTGTTACAGTACAGTTTGCTAACTTATAAAAGACCAGAAAAACTAAAAAATTAATAGCAAAGGCTATACAAACAATGAGGAATAAAAAAATACATTCCTGGAGAAACAGCCCTTTTCCCTTTGCTGCTCTGAATTCAAACACATGCACATTTTTGCATTAAACCCCATTAAACCCACTGCCTTTTCCATCTTTTCAGATTTGGATTTGTCATCAGGTGTTTGCAGATTACTTGAAGCACAAGCCTTCTAAACAGCCTCTTTTGGTTTATATATATTAACTGCTTCTGCTGTCAGCCAGAGGGAGATATATTACCAGCAGGATAATATATAAAGCCAAGTGCTGTCTTGCCAGGGAGTGTAGAGTAATATTCTGATTTTTATAGCACCTTTTCTCTAAGGCCCACAAGGCGCTTTACAAGTAAGATTGAGTTAAGCTTGTCAGCACTCTGTATGGGAAGTAAATATTTCTTTCTCTATGTTGGAGAAGGGAAACTGAGGCATTAATATTAAATCCCAAACAAAGCATTTAGCTGCATGCTTTCAAGCTCTTTAAACTTCTCACATGATTTAATTAAGCACATACTCAAGTGTTTCGCTGGAATAGTGCCTAAGAAAGATGCTGTAGCCATGCTGCCAATTTAGGCTGCAGCTGGGAAAACACCAAAGGTTCCCCATCACTTCCACTTTAACAACAAAGACTGGTTTTCATACGCTGTTTTCCCTAAAAATAAGGTCACATCTTCAAGTCTCACCTATGTGGTGTGTTATCACCTGAGCCTGGATGAGTTGTGGAAGGTAATGTGCCAGCAGGAAACCTGGTCTGCAGGGCTATGCAGGACGCCAAAACCTTTGCGACTGCTGCTTGTCAGCACGTTGCAATGGGGAAGTGTGGTTTACTGTTGGACAGTTTGGTGTTCAGAGTGCCAGGCTGCACTTTTTTGATTAAGCACATTGATATGAGATTCTTCAACACGCCAGCATACAGTGGTATTTCTGGTCGGTGAACATTTTTGATGATTCAGGTTTCTGTCTCTGGCTAAAACCCCGTGCAGCAGGATGCTGAACACAGCTCAGCTCTGTTTACATCTAATCACAGCCCTGCCCTGACATCCTACCACAGCTCAGAGGCAGCTGTCATGTCTCAAACCTGCTCTTTGGTGATTTTCTTGAATCTTGTTTTTCTTAGGTCGGCCTGTCTTACCTCTCATCACACTGATGTGCCTTTCCATCTCCAGTTTAGCTGTGGAAGGTTCAAATGGGAACTTGGGTTTTAGCTAAGGGCTGGTACTCTGAACTGGGGGGCTCTTGACAGCTGTCTGAGGAGTGACATAGCTGCTCCATACCTAACCACACAGCACTTTTGGGCTGAAATCCTTACAAAACTGGCAGTAAACTTAAATCCAAGTATCACGTGTGTCCTATTTGCTCCCTCTTTCCTAAGGGTAGGCTTCCAGCATAACACTGCTTTCCCAGAAATACCTAGAAACCTCTGCCCAAGCTGGGGCTTTATTCTGCTGGTACACATGGTACTGTCTCAGCCCCAAAGCATCGCTTGTCTGTGATGCACCTCGTGAAGGACCTGCACTCCCCCAGTATTGCCCGGCTGGATCAGAGACAATATTTTTCTTGCAGGGCATGCTGAGGCTACAACAAACAATGTGAAAGAAACATCCGGGTTCCCAAATGAATGCTAAGCTCGTGAAAAAAGTACTGAATGCTAATGTGATATCAGCAGAGGAATACATGAGCACATGCTCCTGAACATGAGATAAGCCTCATATTCAGGAGCATGATGATGAGGGAGCCTATCCCTAGATGAAAGCTGAGTGTCCCCTCAGCATTTCAGATGCTGTCATTCTATTTTGCATCACACCAATGACCATAGTAACAGTCAAATAAACTTGTCTGTCCTTTATTGCATGTGAGTTCTTGCAATTTAGTGTTTGTCAAGTGAGGTGCAATGTAGAAGAAAAAAAGTGAAGCTTAGGAGAGGAGCAACTTAGAGCACTTCTAATGCCCCGTGCTATGAAAAAGCAGGGCCGCATAACTCTTCAGGGATTTTAAATCTTTTTTAAATACATATCCTCATACTGATGACCCCATATAAGCAAGCCTGACACCAAAGCAACCCTTTTAAATTAACATATACATGTGTCATTACTAACTTTGTATATACTCTAATTAAAAAGATAAGGAACATATAATTTGTTAGTTGTGAATGACACTTTTCGTGAGCTAATTGCCATAGGTAGACCTCCTTTAGAAGTGAGTGGAGCTGAAAGAGCAACCAACACCCAGCCCATACAAAGCCCACTGGTTAGTTGGAATTGAGCCTGATTAGTGGTAGTCAACATTGCCACTAATTTCCCCCTCCAGAGGTGCAGGCAAACCTCCACCAACTTGAAAAAACTATAACTAATTCCGAATACTAACACCAGGAGTTAAACCTTCAAACCTTACAGCTTTAATTTTCAATTAAAAAGAACTACAGGTGATAGTATTTGGAATGTTTTATGTGCTTGCTGGTTCTGAAGTTTTCAGTGATTACCACCATGAGATTTCTTCTGATTTTCACAATAAACACAACAGTTTGAAGCATCCTCCCAAGTGAAAGTACAGTTCCACTTGTGTGCTTCTACCTGGTGAGGCTTTAGGGAAAGGTTAATTTTTGTGAGACTTCTGATAGAACTGGGAGTAGTCACTCACATAAATCTGGAGGCAAGATGTTCCCATGGGCATCTGAAGATGACTTCCATGGAGTAGGACAGGTCTAGGAACAGACCAGGGGCTGGGAACAGCTCAGCACCTCATTGGGTTGCTCTTCAACCAGGCTTGTACTTTGTAGTCTTTAAAAACCCTATAAATAGAATAGAAGCTCATTGTTAGGGATATAAACTCATTGCAAAGGTTCCATATCTGAATCAGAGGGGTTTGGATCATACCAGGTATACTAAGAGGGGCCTCTAAAACATCTGATCCACATCCAACCCCTTTTCCAAGCTCTCTGGCAGAACTGGGGCTGTGGCTACAGCCCATCCCTTGCATCTTTCACTTGTGATTCAATGCCTATTTGAGCCACTTGTAGGGGGATGCTGCCCTAGCTCCACTCCCGGCCCCACACAGCCATCTCCTCCACACATCCCTTTGCCTTTCCAGAAGGAGCTGGTGGCAGGCTGGGAGGCAGGGCTGGTAGATGGACTTGTTCCCAGGTCAGCTTCACCCTCCAGGGCAGCTGCTGGGCTGTCGTCACATTTTGTATCCACAAGTATAGAAGTCTTTTCTGTTTGGGAAGCATCTCGCATCTCCTCAGTACTCTGAATGTGCTTCCCCAGGCACCTTTGCTGTTTCTGTCCCCATTGTTACCTGCACGTCATCTGCATGTTCCTTCCAAAACAAATATGCAAAGTTTCCCAGCAGCTTTGCAAAGCCACTTGACCAAAGGGGCCAGTTCTGCACAAAAAAGGAAGATGAAGGCTTTTCCTTCTTGTGTAAGGGAACTCTTTAAACCACATTTTTCCTTTGGGCTTTCATCCAGAGTATTTCCCAAGAAGATCACTTATCTTGTTTATTCACTCTGAGACTCCAGTGATCCAGACAAGTTGGATAACAGGAGAAATCAGTCCTGCTGGTAACTCCACACTCCCTTACCGCAGTGTGTTATTCTCCAAGGACAAGAGGACAGATCACCAGAAACCACTTGTACATCAAACAATTCCAGCCTGGCTCTCGGAGGAGGTTCTGAGGAGGCCCCTAGGTTGTGGGTTGTGATGCCCTGAAGATGAACCGTGGGGTTGGGGTGGTGACTCCATATACTTTTCAGCATGACACTAACCTCCACGTGCATTACTTGGGGCCACACTTTCCTGCAAAAATCCAGATACTTTCACTTTGTATATCCTCATATACTCCTAGGATCAGGGGTGTGATGGGGCAGGCAATACAGAGAGCTCTGTGAAGGGTTGCCCCAAAGCACCTGAGCCATGTGCCCCCTAAGGTGCCTGTCCATTCCTGGCATGGCTGGGCTGTGTCAGGGTCTTGCCCTTTCCAGGCTGCCGAGCTGAGCAGTGGAAAGGGTTGGTGCTTTCCAATGTGAATCACAACGGCTCATTTGCTATTTTCAGTGACTGCTAAGAATATGACAAATTCTCTCTTATTCTGATGAATCCAGCAACCACACAGTCTTTCACTACCATAAACAGTAAAGAAATGTCCAATCCAGGATTTAAATTAGATCCAAGAAACCTCTGCTGGCTTTTCCTGTATAAAAGAGGGTTTTTAAAATAAAAAGCAGTTTGAATGTGGCTTTAGAGTCCCAAAGTGCAGCCCTGGGTCTGTCATAAGGAGAAGTATCAAATATCACAGATGTTTGTTTAAAAAGAAATTACTAAAGCAACTTTTATTTTAGAAATATACTTACACATTTTATAAAGAGTCAGAGGTCAAAATGCAGATAAACGGGGATCTTCACAGATCCAGGGTTTGTCCCAAAAAGCTGACACTAAAGGGTTGCAGAGAGGCAGGAGAGGGGTTCTCTGGGCTGCAGGCAGAGCTCTGCCCCTGCTCACCTAAGCTGCCACACAAGGGAACAGCAGAGGATTGAGAAGGGCCAGGGGGCTGGTAATAAAGGTGAACAGTTTTGCCACTGGTTAAAGCTCATGCTCACTCATTTGGTTTGAGCCCTTCACTTGACATAATTTGGAGAGGCTTCCCTCAGCAGATTTTGATCCATAAGCTGCAATAAGGCTGGGAGGTGCAACGGAGATGCGGCACTCTGGCAGTACTGTCCCCCAGTCTCAAGGCTTCAGGTCTTGGTCTTTCCCCTGACCCCCTGGGATGCTGCCCAGTGTGTGACGCACTGGGGTGGTGTTGCTGTTCATTCTTTCTGGCACACTTAGGACTGCATTGAGCTGCTGAGGTAGCTAAACTCTGAAGTGGCACAGAAAAGCTCCCCAGATCCACATGGACAATGTCTCCAGAAGGCTGAAGGAGAGGAGGGCTGAGCAGGTAACTTGTGACAAACCAAAGGTCTTTGATTACCAATAGAGACACCTCCCTCCTACCTGTTAGGGGCAGGACTGCTCCCAGGGCTGAGCCCACATCCTCCTCTGTCCCTTCAGACCAGGCAGGAAAGGTTGAAAGGAGCAGGCAAGGTAACATTGAGGGCATCCTGGCAGCAGAGGACATGGAAGAGCATAAAGAGATCACACAGCAGAAATGGCCCTGCACACATCAGAGTTGGAGGGAAGAAAAGGTACTTGGTGTAAGCCCCATGGATTTGCCCAGAGAATGCAGCAGCAAAGCTGCAGCTGCTGTCAGTCAGTATTAAAAACCCAGAGCTAGAAGAACAGTTGTGGTAATGGAAGATCTTACACACAGTAGGATGTTTACGTGAAAGTATGCCATTATATGTAAATCTTCGTGTATGTAAATACCTGATTACACATGGGAAGAAGTCCATCTGGGAGAAAAGATTAAGAAACTGCTACTAGTGATGTATTAGATGTCAGAGCTTACGCAGTGGTATTTGGGAAAAGGATTGGCATTAGTATGTAGCAGTGGTGAGCTGGAGTGGATGCACATCGAGCATGTAGCAAGAGCTCCCTCTGCAATGCTGTCACACCAGCACTCAAAACATCAAATGGTTTTCTCCCAAGTTTAGTAAGGGAAAGATTGCGAAAATAGTCTATGGAGTGCTGGCAACGGATGTGGCTGCAGCCAGCCTGGGAAAGGAAGGATAGGGAATGAGAATCCAACCTTACTGCTTCACCAAGAGCTACTCAGGAGTGCAATAGGGACTAACACAGGACCAAGATACAGCACGAACCAGGCAGGCAGAACCTCAGAGCCTGCATGAAGTGAAAACCACTTGTGGGGACAGTCTTATCTGCCATTTGACTTTGTCCACCTGGATAGGAGGCAGCCATGGGGCAATAGGTCAGTTCCAGTGGATGGCTGATTCCTCTTCCTTTTAATACTTAATTTCTTTCTGTTGGTGATGCGCTCACATTTTCCTCGGAGGAAAACTATGAGGTGGTCAGTGAGCTGGGGAACCTTCAGGACTTCTCCTTCTCACTACACTGACAAGGTCCCTCACAGTTCACTGGGCAAAAAATCTGCTTTGCCTAAATAGTTGCTGCCTTGCCCCTAACTTGGAAAGATGGGGACTTGTGCACACTTCCACTTGCTAAACCTGAGCCTGAAGTAGTACTGCAGCTTATTTTGGCTGCTTTCATGTTCCTGCAAATGATGTAATATTTTGCCAATGCAGTAAATCAGAAAACCTTCATCTGAACCCATGCTCACCTGGCAGCAGCACTCGTTCTCATTCTTAGACATTTGCAAACCAATGACTGCCTCATAACATTTTTCCAATACACTCTTGGATATTTTAATTGCTTTCTTTGATGCTAAAATTGTTTTACCAGTGATTGGGAAAGCAGAATTGAGCAACAGTACCCAAAAATCTATATTAAAATAGCAAACTACCTTGTAGTCTCTAAAGCACTAGAAAACAATCTATGACTTTTGGAGCCTGTGTAGCAGCATGTGCTAGTTCCTATGTGGAATTTCCATAGTTCCTCAATTACCTGGAAAAAGCAGCCATTTTAATCAAAACCCTAAGGGTAGATGAAATCATGAGAAAACACGAGCTTTACTGCAATGGATATTGACTGTAACTCATTAAAATGTTAAGGTATTGACATCCCATTTGATGAGAAAAATGTCTGATAGCGAGTGTACATAACTGTGTTACGGAAAATGCTGGTATCAACACATCATAATGAGTAACTAATGATGTCTGTGGCCTAACGAGGTGATTAAAGCAGTATCCTTTGATCTATGTCACTGGCTTGATTTAATGCCATGCCGAGATTGAATCTCTGTGCACCGCTGGGGAGATTCAAGTAATTTGAGTAATTCACTGGCCTTGTCCCTGCATCACTGGGGACATCTGCGATGAACACGGTTGCTTCTGTAGCCAAGTCACCCCGGGCAGCACAATCTGCTGGGGGAGAGGTGGCTGCTCCTTGCCTGCCTCCTCGCAGGAGTCACTGCTGCAGGGCAGGGGGCTCACACAGCCTCCTGCCACAGGCTCTCCTTTGCCTCACAGTCCCTGCTCCTTAAAGACCAACCACTGGCAAATCTGGGAAGCATCCTCTGCTGAGAGAGGCTCCTAGGAAGATGCTTTGCTACCTTTTACCCAACCTCTTTGTGCCAGGCACAGCAGGGAAGAGTCACACTACTCTGAGCCATGGGGCTTTGTGCCCTGCTTATGTTCAAATCACCATTCTTGTCCACCAAAAGAAAAGCTTAAGTGCAGTTCTATGAGTTGGCAAGTGGAGCGCCAGGAGCCCAAACCTGCAAGTGACACCAGAGATGTAAAAGCTTTGCCCGTGGTCACAAAATGATGTAGCTTGGCTACTGACTGCCAGCTTAGATCCTGCTTCTATTTTCAAACATCCAAAAACCTTTTCACCCTTACAGGGAAGGACTCATTAACCTTCTCATACACATTACAGCAGCTCTTTCAAGCAGCCCTGCCTACCTGTGCAGACAGATCTTGGCTAAGCAGTGCTGCTCTGGGGACACAGCTGCTAAGTTTTGGGCTGTGCTTTGTTCATAAGGATACCAGAACAAAAGAGTGGCCACCATCGGTCAGACCAGACGTCCTCCTGTGTGACCAGAGGGACCACAGTGGGTGCCCAGGGCAAAGCACACAGCAGCAGCTCACCTCTGTACTCTTCCAGCTGCCAGCCCTTTTGAGTTGCTATCCTGAGCTTCATGTGGTTTATGTATCAGTAGCCACTGTGGAGTTCACTCACATGAGACATTTATATTTTGCATTGCAGTAGTTCCTCCTAATGAAGCTGATAACAAGGATTAATTCTCCCTCCTGATCATCTTTAACCTAAAGCGATTATTAGTACCAAAAGCATAACTGAGAATCAAATCCAGACACCTCCCTTGGGCAGGAGATTATTTTGCTTGATGAATTGGCAGGTTTTTACAATGGGCTTTTTCCTGTACATCTGTAACAGTAGCCAGCTCCCAGACACACGGATGCGGTATTACTGTCTCCATCCTGCAGGGACTGTCACCCAGGGAGAACAGCAGCGCAGCTGCCCACACAGGCACTGAGTGCTCTGCAGCTCCTCTTCCCTCAGCAGTGCTCCTGGTGCTCCAGTGGGGAGAAAATTGCTCAAGGCTTGTCCCGGGACATCCCTGGCCTTCGGGCAGCCCCAGCATAGCCACCCCTGTCCTGGTACCTGCCGGGAACACCCTCCCCCCAGGGGTGTTCCCTGCTGTAGGTCCCATTCCCGCAGGCAACACCTCCCTCCACCCCCTGCCTGCCTCATTGGCCTTCATTCTGCTTTAGGCTTTTAGTACTTAGTGTTGACAGCAGCGCTGGTCCATTCACATAGGGCATCTGAGCCGCCGCCCCACACATCCAAACATAAAGCCCTGATCACCTTAACTCTGAGCACAAAGCAGGCCATATTTCCCTCCAAACATGCCAGGTCTCCTTGCTAAGGGAGCAGGGCCCATCCTTGGCAGCTTTATTGGCCTGGGTTAATCACCTGCAAATGGGCTGCAGCTGATGCATCACCTATGCTGCCAGCACGATGGGCATTATGCCACATAGGGTGGGTGAAGGCAGCACCCAGCCACAGCTGCTTTGTCCCTCACTCAAATGAGAGGTAAATACGGGATGGGAGGCGAAGAGAGAGGTCACAGCTAGGAGCCTGCTGCAGCTGTGCCAGGCTTGGAGCATGGTTCCTGCAGCTGCCCAATGGGCTTCAACCCCTGTGGCATCTCCAGGTCATTTTGTCTAGAAAAAAGCATTTTGCTGTGTCCCTGACGGTGTTTTTGTTTTCTGAGTGAGAGTGCTGCACACAGTAGGGTATGCTGGAGCCCTCACTTTGCACTGTGGCCCTGGCCAGCACCACCCAACAGAGCTACTGTCATGACTGAGTGCCAGATATTCCCAGGCTTGACATAAACTACGCTGCAGAGAGCAAATCCCACAGGCCCTCCTGTGGACAAAGGACATTCCTGACCTCTCATCTCGCCTTTGCTTTTGTTCTTGCCCTGGATATGGGTTGCTGGTGATGCTTTGGTTTCTGGCGTGGTCTTGGGATACCAAGCCCAAGGGGAGCCCTCTGAACGGATGCATTCAGTGCCTCCCTCAGCTTAGCAGTAAAAAGAAATTGCACATCAGGGCACAAGCTGCAGGCGCTTCCAGAGATAAAATATTGTCAGTAGAGTCCAGACCATCCATCAGAATAAATGTAGCTGATGCCATGATTTATGGGACAAAGATGAAGGTTTAATCCTCCTCTCAGCAGCGCAACCTGATTTGCCACAAAACCCTGTTAAATTTTGTGGCACACGCTCCATCACTTCATTAGGAGATAGAGAGAAAGCGGTTCAATGCATTGCTGAATCTTTTACGGCTGGGGACCCTCCTCCCACCACTCCCGAGTGACGGGTAATCTCTCTGATCAGATCCCCAGGAAAAGACCCCGTGGGACTACAGAGTGCGGAGGCATTAACTACAGTGACAGGAAAGGAATACAATATCCCTTTAAACAATTAAATATTGATCCTGGTGGCCTGAGGTGGACTCCATCACACAAAAGGAAACACCTCAGTGAATTAGTTTGGCGCCATCCGTACCCTAGGACGGTACAAAGGAAACCAACATTATTTGCTTCACTTATTTTCTTAATGTTTTTTTCCCTCAATTAGAGAAATGCACCTGGTGTGGCCCATGCTCCCCTTCCCACACGCGGCACGCACTGCCCTGGAGTGTAGCGAGAGCTGGGATTGGGGCTGCAGAACTCAGCGTGGATGGAAAGAGGGAAGAAGACAGAGCACCATGAAGCCAGGGTGCTGGTTTCTGTCCCCCTCCCGTGACCCCCACAGGAGAGCTGTACATGGAGAAACAAAAGAAGGCAAGAAATGTCTAAATTTAAAGTGCTGGAAAATCCAACCTTTTATTTACTACATTTTTGTGACTACATAAACGCTGAAACATTGTAACGCTGAAACATTGTAACACTGAAAAGCATGATGACATCATCACTTGCTTTTTTCTTTTTTTTAAATCTTTTTCCTTTTTTTTCCTTTTTTTGTTGTTTTTTCTCTTTTTTTTCTTTGCTTAGCAAACACAGCAGATGATATTGCACGGCATAAAGTGAGAACAGTAGCAAAGCTTAAAAAAAGTAACTGAAGGAAATCTTAACGCAGTACAGGAGATACTCATAACCAAACCAGAATAATGCCTAGCGCATTACACTTGTCATCGCTACACACAAAAATACAGAAGAAGAAGCGCTTGACTAAGAGAGAGAGATTGAGGAAATATCAGCAATCAACCGTAATTAGGTACAATAATCACTTAGTCTGAAATGCAGATGCAACGCATGAACTACTACTGCTTCCTAATGGGCAAACTCAAAATGACAGCAACGTTGTCGTTTATCAAAATCTTCGCTTGGTTTCTTTATTTTTTTTTTTTTTTTTTTTTTTTTTTTTAATTGATTTTATTTTTTTTTTTTTCCTCTTTTGGTTTTGTTTCATTGCTCTGGAAGAACAACTCCCTCTTGCTCTTGGAAGAATTCCTACCTCTACGGATCTGGGACCTGTGATTGTCTCTGGCGCCCTCTTTGCGCGGCAGCGGATGGAGCTAACAGGGAGGCGGGGGGGGAACAAGGGGGACCCAGGCTCCGGCTCAGCTGGGACTGGACTGTGGGCAGGGGGTTACGAAGACAACTACCAAAGCAAGTAAAAGACAATGCTTTAATGTTTATTTTCATTTAATACTGTTGGTCGGGTCAGACTGCAAAACTAATGTGGCTCCATGGGGAGGATGAGATAAATGCAGAACAGGCCTTGAAAAATCAAAGTACCAGAACAGGAAAAGAAACCATGTCTTCCTAAGTACGGTTCTGTCCAGTGCTTGATGGCTCATGCTGGATTCGTAGACTAATACTTTGCCTCCCCCCTCCATGTGAAGCGTAACTCATTGCACGGCATTAACTTAGGTATTAAAAACAGACATTTAGCCAATGCTTACCAACAGACCATTTAATGATCCTGCATTTCAGAGCATCTTTATTGCTCCATCTCAATACTTGAAGTACAAAAATGTATCTAGAAAGTGTAACTTCTGACCAAAAGCTCAAATCCTGCCCTGTCCTTCCCTCCCTCAACCCCTCTGCTATCTCCCCAAAGAAAACCAAGGTACACCTGGAGCTCAGCTACCATGTGGGGAAAGGAAATATTTACAGCCATCACAAACCATGTCAGTACACAACATTTAGTTGAAACAGAACCTATTCTTTACGCAAATCAAATACAGGTGAGTGGCATCCTATTTCTGTGCCATGATGCCATCATCAGCTTTGCAGAATTATCATTGTCATTACTCCTTTTTTTTTCGCTTTTCAACTCGAAACTGCTTTTTCCTCCCTCGAGCTGCGGGCACCCAGGGCAGACCAGCACCGGTCCCCTTGGAGGGACGCTGTGCCAGTGCCCTCAGAGGGATGCTGCACAGGTCTCCCCCTGCTCGCCTGCAGCCAGGGCACCGGCGGTCTCTCATGGTCCCTGAGCCTGGATACAGCCGCAGATCCCGGTGACTCGGCAGCATCCATGGACCCGACCCATCCCTGCCTGGGCCCTGACTGGAGAGCAGGGATACAGTGGTGGCCCAAGCCCTCTAGCGCTCTTCGAGCTGGGGTGGCTGGCACGGTCCCGTCACCTGCTGCCCCTTGGACATCCCCTGTGCATTCCAGGGAGGAGAGCCCCGGGTGCTGGGGGGCTGGCAAAGGCCTTTCCGTGAGCAAGGCTTCCAAATTCAAGTTAGCTTTTCTCCCAAGGCTTACGCCCGCTACTTGCGCTACCCGTGCGAATGGCGAAGGAAAACAAAAACTCAGCAAAGTCTCTCACAAATGCCAGTGCTTTTAAACATCAAACAACTTAAATTCTTTGGATGTGTGGGTCTCACCCACAAAGCAACCTTTCTAGAAAAAGACAAATAAATTAAAGGAAAAACACACTAATAATGCCTTTCTGCTTTCTAAGTGACAAAAGTACTACCTTGAAACACTCATTTTGGCATGTACAAGTTGGGGAGAAAGGAGGCCTGGGGGATAACCTGGCAGTGTTTGTAACACGGGTGGAAGTGCATGCCAAGACGAGGCTGAAGATACACCCTGCAGTCAAGAGAAGCACTCTCCTTCAGTTCATCTTGGCATCAATAATGAAAAGATTGTAACATAAAGCTTTGGCCATTTTTGAATCTACTATATACAGTTTTTTTCTTTTTTTTTTAAACTACATAGTCATAAATTAAAGCAGTGATTAAATAAGCGTATACAAAATGTAATTAAATTAAAGTCACAGCACATTATAGAGAAAAAATAGGAACCATTTATCACAGCAGAGAATATCTTTTTTTTACCCTGTGAAAAGAACATCGACTAGCAAACACAAAGCATCCTAGTTGAAACAAAAGAAATCGAAGCCACGTTTCCCTTTCTTGCATTCATTGCAAACAGCGATCTTTACCCACTTTGAAACATTCCCAGGAATAAGATCTTCCTTGAGTATAACAGAGAAGTTCTGCCACAAAAAAAAAAAAGGGAAAACGAAGAAACCCAAACCAAACCATATAAAAGGAACATACAAACAAAACAACCCCTACAAAATAAATAAGAATTATAAAGCTTTTTTTAAGTAACCTTAACAATTATCAAACTAGTAAGTTCTGCCTTATCACATAGACTCTCTATACAACATAACCCTAAAGATTTATTACTATGAGGTATTTGGAGGAATTGGTAAAAGCAATGCACGGCCTGTCTGGGCTGAGGGACTCAAGCTGCTTTGGGGGAAAGAAGAGGGAACCTTTGGTTTGTCAGCAAGAAAGTGGAAAAAAACATTTTCCTTTGGTATCAAAGAAAGTTTCATTGCATGGTTGCACGGCAAAAAGCACCACGGTGAAGAATTATTCCTTTTTTCATTAGTGGCCTTTCTAACAGGCTGAGGTATTCAAAGAGTATAAGGTGAGAGATAAAGAGGTCAACAGCGGTTTAACACTTTGGTTCAAGCAAGGCACTCGTCCTATGAGTTTACAAAGTTTGCAACATGTTTGCCTAGAGCTTTATTATTATTATTATCCTTATCATCATCAGTAGTAACAGTTGTAGCAAGAGAAGTATTCGTAAGGTTATTAGCATTACCATTAAGAATGAAGACAAGGTTATGCACTGAGTGAAGGTGAGGAGGGGGGTTGGGGGTAAGAAGGAGGATGAGTTCCCTTTCCAGACTGAGGCCGTGCATGAAAAATCTTTGGTATTCTTTGGTATCATCAATGTGATTAAAATCACCAATGGAAATCGAGTGAGGTAGCGTCTTTGGTTCACACTATAAATAGTAGATCTTTACACACTTTTTTTTTCTTTTTTTTTTCTTTTTTTTTTTTTTTTTTTTAACACGTGGAAGTAGCTATTCCTTACCTTTTGCTTCTTTGTCTTTAGCAAATAGTTACCAAATGTATTGTAAAGCTAACCACACCACAATAATAAACCAGGAGGCTAAGCAAAGTCTCAAAATTAGCCCCTGGGCCTTTGAATGCACCCAAACGCAGCAAGATAGAAAAGGGTAAGTGCTTTCTCTTTGTTTGCTAAATGCATAGTTATCATCCTTATGTACAAAGGAGGAGGAAGAGGAGGAGGATAGGAGGAAGAGTAGTAGAAAGAAGGACCGTTTCTCGGGGTAAAAATGTCTTGTTTTCAACTCAGGTGAGAAGAGGTGTCCTAAGACTCTTTGGTATAAGCTCAGCAGTGTTCCCTCCAGGCAGCACCCGCCACCGCCACGGCCTTATCCTGAAATCCCTCTCAGGAGAAGAACGGTGCCCGTGGCAGTCCTGGGCCTGGTCCCATGACGGGGCACCCCCAGCCACTTCGGCTGCTTGGGAATTCGCTTCTGGCATCGGTGGGAGCAGGAGCAAATTCTCAAGTGAAAGCCCTGTTCCTGGCTGGCTCTTGTTGGGATTGCTTTACCTGAGTAAGGAGAGGAGGCTGATGCCCCTGAAAGCAGTGCGGGTATCGCAGCAGAACGGATTGCTCTGAAGGGAGGTTATTTTTTTTTATGTTATTTTTTTTTTCCTGGAAAGCTAATAATGCCATTTACAATGGGGATGGATGTGGACAGTTCACCTCTCAGCCAGCCTCCCCTCGTGGGTTACTGTGGTCAGGTTTGGATGCAGGCTATGCGCCGAATGCACGTTCCTAATGCCCTCGCTCATGGAGTCACCTTTGACTGAAGCCCCATCTCCCGATGCTCCCAAATGGTTTCAGGTTCTGCTCCCTCTCCTAACCCTTCCTGGCAGATTTTTAGATCCTTTTGTTGAATTTGAAACTATTTTGTCAGGAATGAAGTCAACCAAAAGACTTAACACTGATAAGACAGAGACAGGCTTTCCTGTGTAACATTAAGCACAGCATCAGAAAGCAGCTCCCTGTTAAGGATGCCCTTCTGAGGAATGGCAATGGTCCAAGCCAGGGAGCACCAGGTAACCTGTCTGTGCTTCAGTCGGTGCGGCTGGGCAGTCTGCTCAGAGGTAAAACAGCTTTACAGGTAGAATGAGCAGTTCCATAGTTATTTGGTTCATGTTTTGAAAAGAATTAAAGAAAAGTGTGTTCTTTGCCTATTCAGAGTATGAGGCGCATATTGCTCATGGGAAGAGTGGTTTTGTTCCTAATGGCTTATAAAAAACCAAAATGTTTCTATATACTTAAACAGACATGTAAAAAAATCCAAACCACTTAAAATCTATAACTTGTGCATCGGTTTTTGTGTGTGTGGATACATGTGTGCGCATGTATACATACAGCACCCCATAAAAATGTATGTGCTTGTATATATACACAGACCTATTGAGGGACTTGCATGTGTGTGTATCAGAGATCCTGAAATTGCATATTGGGTGCAAATTTAATGCTGGTATGAAAGTTCTCTTTGGTTTCAGCAAGTAGTCTCTAAAGACAATACAATGGAAATACTAAAAAATGTGGCAATGTACTTTGAATTTCCCTGCATTTTTAAATTCTCAAGTTTTAAATAAATAAGGCTTTCTTTTCTAAACTATAGGTACGTTACACAGCAGTGTTTTGCTGGAAAGAAACCTAAAAAGTTAGCTATCACTGTCCTTTATTAACCTTACACTAGTGAGACTGCATCCATAAGATACTTTGTATGTCAGCTTATTAATGTTTCCATGTCAATTATGTCTCTGTGGGGATGGAAGACTTTAAAAGAAAGCTGCTAAAATTTAAGGTAAGCTAGAGACTCAAAAAACTCACAGATTAGATTAAGTTTTTATGGGGAATTGCTTTGTCAGTCTTAAAGTGGGTTTAACATATGGAAATGGGGAGAAATATTCAGTGCCAAAAAGCTTGGGTTTATTTCACTTTATTTTAATATAGAGATATTTCAGCTGTATTCGAAGCACTTACTGGAAATTAACTGTATACCCTGAACCTTGCCTAGACCCTGTCCTCTCTGGGAAATAACTGGTGCTACAGAATTGCTTAACTTTGGTGTTGCTATTATTTCGAGTGGGCTTCATCCCAAAACCCAATATCTGACTTTGTTGGTGGTGGCTGGGTTCTAGTTTACCTTGAACTTTCCTTTCTCTCTCTCTTTTTTTTTTTATTTTTTTTTTTAAATTTTTATTTTTTATTTTTTTTAAGGGTATAAGTAAGAATACCTATTTCTAATCCTTGCTTTGGGCTTAAACGTGCATATTTGGTTACTCTGGAATTTAATATACCTAGCAGAATTACCTCTGTAATTTGAAACACCGGTTAGAAATCTAACAGGCACATGTATGGTTTTTAAAGTCTATTTTTCCCTTACACTAGAATTTAATATGCAGATGTTGCACGCTCTTCTTTTTAATTTTATCAGAGTAGGAATGGGATGATTTCTACGGGTCTGTTAGCAACAGAGCATTTAAAGCTTTTCAGCTACAAACGTTAAACTATTTCATGCATTATCCTGATTAATAGATGAGCAAGAAAGAATGCACAGGACAAAAGCTCAGCCTGCTACACGCAGATACAAAGCCACAAAACATCAGGCTGCATCTCGGTGTCATGGGAATTTTGCTATTGACTTCAGAGGCACTACGATTTGGCCTTCCAAAACCACTACTGGAGCTCCTGTTGGAGCTTTTCTCACCAGCATTAACTGATGTTGTACCACCATTTTCAATAAGAAAAGACCATAAGCCTTCAAAGCTATTGCTGTTCCTTTGCCTAGTAAAGTCAATAGGTAAAAAAAACTCACTAATGCCAATGAGTATTGATCAGATGCTGAGCCCTGTGGTTTTACATTTCGTAATTCGTTTCATTTTTGCATACGAAGTGCCTCGGGTCTCCTGTTTGCAGGCTAGATGGCAGAGCTGAGCTGCATTTATATACGATGCACGGTTTGCAAAGAGCACTGTTCAATGAGCTTCCAGCAAAGTCAGCCTGGGAGACTGTAATAAGGGGATGCAGGCAGGATAGCTGCCACACGGCCTTACATGCGGCAGTAGCGGCCCTTCTTTTGCTCCCAGTGCAGTCAGTGGTAGAAGGGCTCACTGACTTCAGTGGAAGCATCATCCCATTGTCAGTACCTGTGCTCCAACAGGGGCTGCAGTCTCCTCAGATGACATTCTTTCTTGCCAATCATGGAATTAGTGGTTTTACTAATTGCGAATAACAGTCTTGATTACAAGTTTTATGTGTTATACAGTTAGATTAGTTTATACCTATAACTCTACATAGTATTTTGTGTAAAAATAGCTTTGGAATATTAAAATCATTGCAATAAAATACCTGCAATATAATTATTAAATGTGTTCTTTGGTAGCTAGTCGATTTTTTTTTTTCTAATGGATGGAATAGTTTTCCTTTTTTAAATCTGAACATTCCTTAACAAACAAAGAGAATGCACTGGTTTAGGTACCATTCAAAATTTCTTTGCCTAGTTTGAACTTGCTTCCAGTCATTGCACTGGTTAAGTTCAAACCATGAAACAGCAAAAATCACACTACCGTTCAAATGAATTCAGACGACTCCACGCTTTGTCTGTCGTGCCATGGCACAACCCTCTCTGAAGACCAGCCCTGACTGAGTCCCTAATCACTGGTGTGTACACTATACACCTTCATGGCAATTGCTGTGGAAATGAAGAGCCATATCTGAAGAGATGTCCGTTCAATGACAAGAAATCACTATGCTCCAAACCACTAAACAGCCAGGTACGGTGAAGATGATAATGGGCAAAGGTGTAAAACCAGTGGTCTGCTTTTCTTCCCTTTGCATTCCATTTCGTTCCCTCCATTTCACTTTCTTCTTCTCTGTTTTTTGCAAGTCGTCGTCTTACTAAAGTGTGTGTCTTAGAACAAAGTCATAATGCAGGTGAAATAAGTCTTTGGTTTCTTTGGACTTATAAATAACATTTATTTCAAATAGTTCTAAGTATAAACCTGCTATCTTGAGGTCCTGGTCTGTCTTTATTTATTTATTTATTAATTTTTAAAGCTTTTCCACCGAGGTTTAGTTCGTGGTTATTCCTTCATGCTTTGGTACAAGTGCTTGATGAAGAAGATGAGTTGCCTGAATTGGAGCTGCCCTCGTCTTGCCACTTATCCAGACTCCTCCTCCGTGCATTCATGAAAAAGTTGCTGACGGTGCTCAGCTCCAACCCAAGCTGCTGGGAAATGGTGATTTGTAATTCTTTGGACGGACGCTTATTTTCCTTGAATATTGCATGTAGAGTTCGACGCTGGACATCCGTGAAGACCAACCGAGGCTTTTTGGGTGTATTCCCTCTATCCTTCCCGTGCTCTTGTTCTTTCCTCTTGCACGCTGCAAGAAAGGGGAGAATGGTTAGAGAGGGCTGTCAGAGGAGTGCACCGGCACACAGAGCAGGACAAATGGGATAAAGGACTGCTCATGTCAGCTTCCAAATTTGGAGACAATGTGTGATACTTTTTAACTTACTATAAACTACAAAAAAAAAAAGATAAGGAATAGAAATTAGAAAATACCTTTGTTGTTGTCTGATAAAACTCAGCAAATGCTATTACATTTTAGTAACAGTCATTACTGCTGGGACTTTAACTACATAATATCCCTATGAGGTGGAGTGGAAATTCACTGAGCTCTAAAATCAACCTTGCCAACCTTTTCAACCTTCATTATTTGTTATCACTCCATTTCTGTAGCTGTTTATTGGCTAAGAAATAAGGAACTGGGAGAAACCAGGATGGTACTACAGTCTTACATACCAGACGATCATGCATTCTGAACAAATAAACCATGTTTCAACATGAAGAACAATGGTATAGTAAATGTTCCTTACAGAATTGCACCTTATTTCATCGATCATCCTTTCTTTCCCATTCAGAACACTATTTTGCTCTACATTACTAAAGGGCACTCACAATTTGAATCTGCCTTGCATATGTCTTGCCAGGTAGGATCCAACAGGATGAGAGAGTGACTCCCAGATTCCCCCCACAAGCCTTTGACTGCCTGCCAGTTCATTTTGTTAGCATTTCACCAGGATAGAGGTTTCCTTGGGAGGGCAGATTGCTTTGTCTCACTTTCAAAAGAGTCTGAATTTGTTTGTTTCCCCCTTTTTTCTCTAGCAATGGCCTTTAATGCTCATTTAGAGATGTATTTCTGAAGGTAATATGGATGTTTTGTCTCTGTGCCTGCCTAGTCCTGAATTCTGTGGAGATCAGTGCTGATTATATGAAGAAGAATTTTGTGCAGCTATTCCACAGTGATTGGAATGAAAACAGCAAATTACTTTACAAAGGTCCTTCCTACATCTTTTATTGCTACCAAGAGCCAGCCTTGGCAAGAGGGTTTAATTGCTTGAGGGAAGTATAAAAATAGTCATCCACCTTTCGTACTTGGAGAAATAGCAACTGCACAGATCAGACAGCAAGATTCAGGAGATGCAAAGGCGCCTTCTGCCGGCCCAGCAGGCAGTGACCAAGACACCATCGTCTCAGCCGCCTCTGAGGGGAAGCTTTTGAAGAGCTTCCTAACAATATGTATTCCAGCCACACATTCTTTCATAAGCAATGACACATCAATCAAATGGACTGGGATACCAAACTCGTATCTTCTGCAGCTATTTTTATATGAAACCCTTTGAAGAGTGCTTTGAAGTTGCATCCTGACCTTTAAAACTCTGTGGAGCTTCTGGGCTGAAACCCAGGTTTCCTCATGGAAGTGGGCCCCCACTGAAGTCAAGCCGCTGAATTCACTGTAGGGATCAGTGCCTGCTGAAATAATTCTGCATTCCCCAGTGAAAGTTAACATTGATAACTCTAGGATTAAAAATACTCTTGTGAGAATAGTCTGTTATTTACTGACATATGTTAGGAATGAGGAGCAAAGAGCATATCAACAGCATCTCAATCTTTTTTGCACGTGTCCATTTGAAAATCACGAGTTCCCATGAAAGCACACACCGAAGCTCAGCTCTGCAACAGCCTCAGCTTCCAGCTCTGACTCTGCCCCTGCTGATGGGCTCATGCAGGAAAGGAGACAAACCAAGCTCAGGCAATGTTTTCTGTGCCTAATGATTTCTGCTTATGCTGCTTTGCACCTTCCTGTTTCAAAGACTACACAAACTCCAGCTTTTACCCAGATACTCTGTCCAGAGTTTGTCACAAAATCTTAACTACACAAATAGCATGATCTGAGTCAGCTCTGCGTGATGCTTCAGTGGGATTAGTCACATCACAAATGACAGTCACAGCAGCAGATACAAAGCCAGTTCAATTATCAGTGTAAACCTCTGGGGTTTCCATCACAAACTAATACCTGAGTTCTACAAAATCACAGAGGATAACAAGGAAACAACAGTCCGTTGTGACACTAACTTGCTGAACACATTGTCTTCCTGAACTTGTGCTCACCTCCTGAAACATAATATTCCTGAATAATTATTTCCTTACTCCCAAGAGTTACAACTTCTCTTGTTGTATCAGAGACCTTATAATTACTGCTAGTACCATCACAGAGCTAAGAAAAAGTGCTCATTACTGGGGATTAAAAAATAAACCCTCTCCAGTCTATGATACAAACAGGCCAACTGTAGCGTGTTGCAAATAAAACTTCATTTCAGTCAAACCCATCGGAAAGCAAGCATTGAGGTTCCCATGGTGCTCTCTGGAGAAGCTGGGAGCCATCCCTTGCTCCTGCAAACCAGTGTGGACTTGATTTTTTAACAATCATGCAGGATTGCTGGTTTCCTAAGGCTTGGTCCACACCTAGTGGGAGCAAGGGAAGGTACGCCCTAGTTTTGCCTGTGAAATAGGACGGTTCTTATTCTCACAACCAAGTTGGAGTTCTTCTTTCTTCTGCTTTGAATTAGGGGCTAATAATGTACTGGTTCAGAGGGAGAGAGAGATTGACTCGGTTGCAATTGGGACCTTATCTAAGACACAAAGACCCGCACGCACAGGTTCAGTTCTCACTGGACACAGCACACCCCAGGAGGTAGAATTGAGGCAGGCATTGCCCGCAGCAGCCCGGCCAAGCCAGCCTGAGCTGAGCAGTACACCACAGAGACTTTCTCCACCGTGGGAAGATAGGGAACAGCTTCCAAACCTGGATCATTTCCAGCCAAAGCTAAAGTTGTCTTCTGAGCTCTACCCCTGTTAGCATTCACCAGAGGTAGATTGAGGGCAAAGACTTTCCAATATGCTTAATTGTTCAAAGAGCACTTGCAGACAGTGCTGCAAGGCCTCAGGTTGTGAGCAGCAAGGGTGGATACCACCTCTCATCTTCTGCCTTGTCCAGGCTCAGAAATATTAATAGCACTTAAAAATAAATAATGGTGATAATGAAAAACTGTAATAGGGTTTCCTTACGATCGTTTTCCCTGCACTGGAGCCAATCAATTTTAATAATAAATTGTAGCTTCCAGCTTGCCAGAGAGCAAATGTACACCACGGGATAAAATCTGCTCCAACGTGAGAGTCTACCCAGAGCAGGCACAGAGACCAGCCAGCTCACATGGCAAGGGCTGACAAATAGGAGCCATCCAGCCCAGTGACAGCAACCTAAGCCAGCTCAGACAAAGCAGCTATGCCTGCCTGGGCCAGGTCCTCCTCCAGCACCAGCAATGGTGTTCACTGAAGTCAGAGACTCTGGAAACACTGACTGAAACCCTTTTGTTGTGTAAAAACACCAGAGCCTGTCTTCAAAACTGCTTATCACACACCTTCATCTGGATTTTAAGAGAAGATAATAAAAGCAATTTGCACTGATGTGCCCATACCCATGAGCGCTGTAAGCAGACCATGTCCCACCGCACAGAAGCTGAGTTCAGGTGCTTTGTGGGATGCTGTGCTCCCCAGAGGTGTGCACCTCTCCCCTGCACACCCGCTCTCATGCTGCCCTGGCTCCCTATGGCTGACAGCCGTGCTCTTTGTCTCTGGGCTGCCCCCACTGGGCGATGCTCCTCGTGATGCCTTTTGAAAAAGCCTCAACAAAGTCTAGTTAAGAAAAAAGCAAAGCAGAGGATAAAGAAAGAGTCACTCTGGTGCTGGCAACACATGTGCAGATATGACAATGTAATATTATCAGTGCCAGAAGGAGCCTTATAAATCCGCTGCTGAACTCTGGCCTCTTCCAGTCACTTCCATCTTCCTCTGCCCTGAGCAACAGATATTTTTGACACTTGCAATTCTCCTGATGCGGTCCATCAATCTATTTTTGTCTCCCTTTGTTTCTTCCAAGTAGCCCGAGGGATTTGGCCGAGTTAACTTGCCAACCTTGTAAGGTTTGTACATCTCACTGAGGCCCGGTTGCCTGTGCGTGGTACTGAACTGGGTCTCACGGCTGCAGCTCCACCATCTATCACTGCTCTCCTGCAGCACCCAGCTGGCCTGGCTCTGTGCAGCACAGCGGGATCAGTCCTGCTCTGCCGGAGGTATGGCAGGATCCTGTCCCCTCTGAAAGCACACTAATTGCATCATTAGGTTGAGATAGCAAAGAGGATGTTTTGCCCACCTGTGATGTGAACCACACTGTTCTGTCAGTCTAAAAGTCAAGATTACAGTAAGCTCAGGTGTTAACCCTGATGCTTGATCCAGTCTTTCATCCCTAGAAGGTGGATTTCTCTTTTAAATCTAAGGAAAAAACCCTGATTACCATAAATCAATTTTCAGAGCACTTGGTGCATACACATGTGCCTAGCTGCATCTGCCAAACACAAATTTTCCTTTCTAAGAACCAGAGGCACAGAATGAAACCGCTAATGCTCTCAATAAACCCTCTGGTTTGTTTTGGGCACATAATAAGCCATAGACTCATAGAATTATAGAATGGTTTGGGTTGGAAGGGACCTTAAAGCTCATCCAGTTCCAGCCCCTATGCCATGGGCAGGGATACCTTCCACTAGACCAGGTTGCTCCAAGCCCCATCCAGCCTGGCTTTGAACGCTGCCAGGGATGGAGCAAAAAACATCACCACAAGTTCTGCTGGCTGTTTTTGTTAAAATTGACACTAGTGTAGGGGGAAGGACAATGGAAAACCCTACTTGGGCAAATCCCAGCCTGACCCCTGTGGCTAGTCGTGGAGGCAGAGGACCACTCTCACTGCCAGAGGCACTGCTCTGCTGGTGGCCAACCACATCACCATCACTGAGTATGTGCTCTCAGACACAGGGTGGAAAGGCAGCAGATGCTGAGGAAGAAGGTGGATTTAGGGGAATTCAGACCTGACACTGAGAAAGCCATGTCATTCCATGCACACCAACAGGCCATGTGCTCCAAAGGTCACACTGCTCACTGGCTGCGAGCAGCAGTTCCCATTGCTCCAGGACAGGCACATGCAATGGCCGCAATTTTTTTTGTAGCTGTAGAAAGTGGTTGGAAAGGGAGGAGAGACACAGGGCAGCAAGAAGGGAACAGTCCCTCCCCAGTGCACCACAACAGCACAGCATTACAGCTCCTCTTGGAATGGTCCCACCAGTGCCTTGGCATGAGCTTTCTTGCCCCATGGAGGTGGGAGCCAAGGCACACAGCTTGTCCCTGCTTACAGGGAGCCCTTTTTCCTCTCTGTTTGTATCCAGAGCAGGTCCAGACCAGCCATGGGGAAACACACACACAGAGTAATGTCTCCAGTTATGCTGAATTCAGAGCCTGGTTGGCATGGAGAAGAGACCATATCTACCAGTGATGGGATACAGGGCCTTTCACCCTGAAGTGACAGGTCACGTTTCCAGCTCTGGCCCAGCTCATTGCTGACCACAAGCCATTATTGCTTTATGGCCATCAAGTGCTGTGTACGAAAGAGGCAGTGGTCTTGGTTCAGCTCCCTGTGAGCAGGTTCATACCACACTAATTTCCATCACATCTGACACATCATTCAATGCCAATTAGTGCTGTGGCTGGAAGACTGAGCCAGATACTACGGACAGGAGGAGTCTGTAGGAACTCATTTGTAGCTTTCTGGGGAGTGAGGATGACTGGGTATTTTTCATGACTGTGGGCTGTCTCTGTCTTGCCTTAGGAGGCACTTTCTGGTTGCTTCACACCAGAAAGTAAAGTCAGCACTGAGCTCTGAGCATTTCACCAGTCCCCTCACTGGGCTGGTTTAGTTTCGAGGACTGCCTCACCCTTACTATTCATGAGCATTATATTTGCTTCAGATAGGTAGGATTAAAAAACAACTGTTTTATGCTTCTCTCAGACTCCAGTGCGAGATTCCCCAAAAGCAATGGGGAGTTTGCAAGCTTCATTACTGTGAGTTCAGACCAGTCTCCCTTCCCATTAGTGGGAAAGCCCCAAGAAATGATGCAGCCCAGCTCGAAGAAGTACACCAAAAGCCTTGCATTTCTGCAGGGGTCATAGAAGAGACAAGGAGACGTATTTCAGACTGACCTGAGAGAGTTCTCAGAAGCCTTGTGATTATCATGTTTCCCTCTCCTTTTGCAAAGTCTTTTAGCTATCCCAGCCTTGTGTACAGGAGATGTCTTAGAGACATAAAAAACCCTTTTGGAATTCTCTCCTTATATATATATTCTAATCTCTGTTGTGTCAGATCTACAAAGGCCGGGACCTGCCTCAGTTACAGTTTGAGCTGTGCCCACTAAGATCCTAGGAATCTTCCTAAAACAACTGCTTCTAGTTTTGAGACATTACATAATACCTAATAACACTTTTAAAGAGTGAAAACTCCTCACTGGTACAAGCTAGAGAATATCCTACTTCTGAAAGAGGCTCCGCCTTTGGGTAGAAAAGGCAGCAGTATTTCCATCAGAGGTTGAAATCACTTACGGACTTCGGCCACCAGGGATAGTCCTAATCACACTGCCTACAACAGCTCATTGGGAGCAAGTCGCCAAAAGTTTACGATAAATTCATGGTGATGATAATATATAATAAAGCATGCTAAGCTCCATCCTTATCCTGCAAATAACACCTCTGGAGCGTGCAGAGAGACAGACAGATGACAGATCTTTCCTAATTATCAAAAACTCCACGTTTGGGGCAACCTGAAAACAAGATAAGGTGCCTATAAGACACATGCTACCTGAGGGCAGACTTCACCACACCAACTAAAAGCAAGCAAATCTGTTTGGCCTGGATGAATAACCACAGCTGCTGTGTGCCATTCACTCTGGTACCTCTCCATTTGGTGGTCCCCTTGACACTGCCCTTGGGGCCTTCGCAGGCACCTTGGGAATGGGATCCCTCCAGAGAGCTGCTGCGTGAGACAGAGCCTCTGGACATCAGGACAGCTTTGGACACATGCTCCTGCTATAGCAGGCAGTGGGCAGCACTGGTGCTGCAAAGAGCATCGCCAAAAGCTTCAACCCACCACAGAACAAGGCCATTCATGTGTCAGTGATGAAAGCCTATGTGGGAGATGCAGTTCATTGGTTGCTCCCCAAAACTTTCTCCTTTCAGCTGAAGAGAGCACTACTTTGAAATGTCTGAATCCACACTAAAGTATTTCTTGGCATTACTACTTCTGGCACCCTTCAGCATTTTGCACTTGTCACTCTAATGATTTGTATTTACATTTATTTAGAGTTCTGGTGTCTACATCAACTCAGAGGTCATTTGACCTCTATCTTATTTCTCTGCCTTTGAGCCCAGGCAATACTCCTCTTTTGTTGTTTCATAACATGAAAAGAGATAAAAAATACATTCCTATATGCTCACAGAGTGACATCAACCAGCCAACATATAGATCCTAGCTGAGACTGGATTGTAAACATCTCACTCCGTGCACTGTATTAAAACGAGTGACCTTAATTTGCTGGCCCTGGAATAATAAAGTCAATCTGACTAAGGAGCGCTGACTCAACACTTTGAGATTCTGGGGTTTACACAAACTCATGGTGTTGATAGATCTGTAACCACTGGAGTGAGCTGACATCACCGTTACAGAATATGTTGTTAAGTGGATCAATCAGGGGAAAGCACCCGATTTTCCTGCGATATCATTTAAAGTAAATGCTAAATTTCTTTAGCTGGGTCTTTAGTTAACCATATTACTGTGACAAATATTTCTTTGTCCAGCATAAGTAATTAGAATTTAATCACTTAAACTGCATCTTAATTACCCCAAATGAATTGAAAGGACATTTAATAGCAAAGATTAAATTGCCTTAATGAACGATTTTTGCGACTACATCAATATTTTAATCGTGTTAGCCCTACCCGGCCGCCCCTCCCACCCCCGACCCCGCCGCATGGCGCAAGCAGCCCCCGGCCCCTGGGTGGCGCCCGCTCCCCGCGCTGCCGCGGCCGCTGCCCAGCGGGGGGCCCGCACCGCTCCGCACCACACCACTCTGCTCCGCACCTCATCACCCAGCCAGGAGCGCCGGCTGCTCCGCCAGGAAGCGCCGCCAGCTTCGCCCCGCACTTCACCGCGCCCAGCCGGGCAGCGCCGCCCGCTCCGCACCCGTCTGCTCCTTTCGACGTCGCTCCCCAGACCACTCCTTGCCTCTTCACACCGCTCCTCACCGCCCGGCCCCGCCCGCGCGGTGTGCTGGACACATCCCTCTGCGGAGCCACGTCGGCCTGGCCCTTGCTCGCTGCCGCTTGTTTCTATTAGCGCAGCGGGAACAGATCTTCCCTGCTCCGCTAAAGGGCTCGGCGCTGAGCCGGGTTATTCCGCCCCTTCCTGCTGCCCCAGCCGCCGAAAATGAGGTTTCTGAGCGGTGGAAGCGACGCAGTGTGTTGCCAAACCTTGGCTGGAACATTACGGATCGTCGAATTCACTTAAAACCCGGCCAGCTTCTCGCGCCCCTTCCCGCTTCCTCTGCTCCAATTTTTAAGCCTTCAGTTAGTTCCGACAATGTACTAAAAAACGAGATATGGCTCAAACGGACGAGAAATGCTGCCGCGGTGGCACGAGGAAGGTCCCCACTTCGGGGGCGTTACGGCAGCACCGCGGCAGCCGGTCTCTGCCGGGGGAGGGGGCTGCGAGGACAGCCTGTACTGGGGTAGGAGGGGGGAGAATCTCCTTACCCGCACCCTCAGGCTGCAGTAAACGCTTGCGGCACCTCTGCACCTCAGAGACACCCGGGCCTTGGGGCTGGCTCGCGGCAGCAGCTGCAGCACCGAAGTAGCCAAGGAAAAGCCCCCCCGCGCCATCCGGCAGAACGCTTTTGGCTGTTCGGAGTAGCAGCTTTTCTGATGCCCCAGGACGTACTTGCGCACCCCAGCCAGTAGCAGCTTGCGGTGCTGCTTGTACGCCTGCGAAATGGCAACCCACGTCTGAATTGCCAACAACATAAAATGTTACCGCTGAGACTTCCTATTGCCCTAAAACGGGAAAAATCAAAACTAATGTTGAGCTAATAAATTGTTCCTATAAATTACGCTTTCAGCATCATAAACCTGACTTCCTTTTAAGCAAAATGGCTCAAGCAAGCTGCATTTCAGAAGAAAGTCAGTAAGCATCGGTCGCTTCTCTGGCAGTGTATGGTTAATCCAGATAGATTTATGTTTGAAACGCAAATCAACATTTATCGATTTGATCATGGAAGAACCCGACGTGATGCCATGCTAGGTCTCTGCTCGGTCCTCAGGAAATCCCTCCTCGATGCCTGCAGTCTTCAGGTTAAAGCCACCAGCACTTCAGCAATAACTCCTGTGCTTAAGAGTCATCTTAGGTCTCCCTCGAAACGAACTTGTCTCTTGTGCGGAGGTTATGGGGATCCTTTTGCTACACTGAGGACAGGAGCAGGCTGCCTGAGGCAAAGCACGAGCTTTGGTCTGATGCCAGAACACGCAAACACAGACACTGCTGTGTGCCTGGCCTGTGCATTTCCGGGGAATCTTGCCTCACTCCAACCAGCACTTTCCTTCCCGGCGGTGCTGAGGATAGGTGGCATTCCTGGCAGCGCCCGGGCTCCCACCCGTAGCATCTGCGGCGGGCGCTAAGCTCCTCTCCTTCTCCCCTATCCCTCTTCTTCTCCTGAGCCGCCTCGACCCCTGCAGCCCGGGGGCTCAGGCAGGGTCACGCACAGTTGCAGCGCTGCGGGAGCGTCCTTTCCCTTCGCTCACACGCAGCTACGAAGACACCCGTCCACAAACCAGCTCCTCTCGGGGGTCACTGCCTGGTCTGGAGCCGCTCCTCTCCCACGAGCAGACGGGCTCCGGAGCCAGGGGTGTGATGACACACCGGGCTTTCCCCCCAGCGCGGCCGCGCAGCCCTCACTGCCGGCTCCGTTCCTCCTAACCCGTGTAGCGCTGGCCCGGCCAACCCTGGCTCCAGGGCGGGACTGCCCGGGAGCCGCTGTCCACGGTGCTGAACCCGAGCCGCGCTCGCCCCGAAGCCGCGGGGCGGTACCAGCGGGCGGCGGCAGCCCGGCTGCGGCACGGGGCACCCCGCAGAGCGCGCCCGGTCCGCAGGGCTCGCCGGAACCGTTGCCTCCTGGCCCTGTGCGGGTGCGGTGCCCGGGCAGGCTGCCCGCCAGCGGTCAGCAGATGGCGCAGAGCCCCCGGGAAGCGCGGGCCGACGTGCGAGGACTGCGGGCAGCTGGACGGCCCTGGCCCGTGAGGAAGGGCAGACGCGGCGGGGCCAAGCCGGCATCGCGCCTGCAGCCCGGCCCCCGGGGAGGCCGCAGCGGTGCCCTCGGTGGGGAACAGCCCCGCTGTGAGGCCGCTTCAAACAAACGGGAGCGAGGGAGGGAGCAGGGCACGGCCCCCGGCACCGCCCCGCCACGAGGCGGGTAATTAAAACAAACAAACAAGCCCGGTCCGAGCAGTGCTACGGGGCGGGGGCTCCGCGGGGCAGGCCCGGCCCGGTGCGGAGGAACGCGGCTGGCAGCCGCCGCGCGGTCCCGCTCCTCCTCCTCCCGCCGGGCAAACATTAACGAAGGGCAAACGCAGCTATGTGCGAGCGGCTGTAAATCAATCCCGCCGCAAGGACACGGCCGGCAAACAACCGCGGGCCCAGCACCCGCCAGACTGCGCACCGGGCGGTGCGGCGGGGCACGACCGCTCCGGGGGCGCGCTGCGCTCCCATCCTTCGATCCCACCGGGCTGGGGCACCGCGCCGGCAGCCGCGCATCGGCCGCTGTCACCACCCTTGGTGCGTGGGGCCAGGCCCGCGCCCGTCTCCGCGACTTCCCGGCAACCCGCAGGGCCGAGAGTGAGAGGGTCTGTGCCCCAGGCCCACGCCGCTCTCAGGCTGCCATCGGCCAAGCCCCTGGTCGATGCCCTCCGCCTCCCTGATGCAAATGCGTTTATGCAAAGTCCCTGCCGAGTAAATATTAATCAGGCCCTAATGAGGCAATCGGGGCCGGGGAGGCATCGACCTTCCCCGGCGCAGGCCGGGCGGCCGGTGTGGCGAGGGAGGCAAGCGGCGCTCATTAGATTTCATATTTCATGTGGAAACCGCTCTGATTATGGTATCGATTTCTTTACAGTTAATTTGGCGAGAATTTCTCGCCGGCTTCCCAAGGCTTCAGCTTCACCGAGATTCAGACTGGGGGGGGGAAAGGAAAGAAGGAGGAAAGAGCTGTGACTACGGAAAATATCAGCCTGGTCGCAGGCAAAGACCCAGCAGCTCCGGAGGGCCAGAATGAGCCCCGCGCCCCTCGCCCGGACGTGCTTGGGACACCGGAGCGGGAAGTCGCCGCGAGGGTGCGCCTCGGCAAATTGCCCCTCCTGCAGCAGATCCAGAGGGGCTTCTGTGCTCCCTTGGACCCCCTCTCCTGCTCCCGAAACGTTTATTTGCCGCGTTCCTCCCGCGGGGCCACGGCCCAGGGCAGATTGGGTTTTCCTGAACAAGAGAAGCCGGGTTCTGCCTTCTTTATCCCTTCTTATTTCCCTCCCTATTCGAAAATAACCTGGAATAAATTTCCCTTAAATCCCATCAGGCTGCAGAAGGGCTGTGCATTCTCTTTGAACTGTATTTTTGCTTTCGGTATCACTTCACTGCCCTTTCAAATGTCCATGACGGCGAGGGAAGGGAGGGAAGACCATCTAACAGAGAAATGGCCGAACAGATAAATATTCAGTGATCGAGGGGGCGAGAGAGCGGGACAAAGGGAAGAGAACAGAGAGGGGAAGGAAGATGGGATGAATAAGATGGAGGCTGGAAGAGGTCAGCTTTGCAATTAGCAGTTCTGCTTACATTTCAAGAGACAGCCCAGGAAATGTCAAGACCTCAATCCTGCTTCCATGTAACTACCAATTTTTCCACTATTTGTCGGAGCTTCTGTAATCTGGGAGGTAGGGATCCCCCAGGGATGGCTGGAAGGGGCAAATACTCAAGATAAAGTGCTGTGGAAGACTGTGAGGCCTGAAATAAGCAGGCTCCATCCCCCTCACCACCTCCCAGCCACTCCCTGCAGGAAATCAGGAAGGGAAGAAATGAAGGCAGCGAGGGCTCCACTCTGGGTATTTATCTACATGATAATTCTCTGAAAGCCCGGGAGCGAGTTATAATTTGGACATGAAATTTAATTTGCGTCGGCTGGAGTAATTTATAGTATTTTGAATTGGTGCTCATACATCAACATCAGCCGGGGCAGATTTTTACCACTTAGTAGGATCATCACACATTTAAAACGCGTACAACCCGGGATCTATACTTGCTGCATGTGCAGCGCGGTGCCGGCAGCGCGGAGGGGCGCGCATCCTCCGCGGGGTGGGGCAGGGAGCTCCGCGGCAGCCCCCATTGGCTGGGACGCCGCGTTATGCAAATGACCACGTGCTGCGGGGCTGCCGGCGCTCGGGTGGGGCAGCCCCGCGCGAGGCCGCGGAGCCCCCCGGGGTGCGGGATGGGGACGCGGGACCCGGCCAGGCCGCTCCTGTTAGGTGGCAGCGTTTGGGTTTCGTCGTGAAGGGAAGGCGGAATAATGAGGCTTTGTCTGTCTAACGGGATTACCGGGATCCGTTTGTGCCAGCGCAGCGCTGAGGCGGCGGGAGGAAGGGGCGGTCCAGGGGCAGAAGAGAACAATGGGTCCCCTCTGGACACGGCAAAGGGTCAGAGCGCTGGGAGCTGTTCCCTCCCCTCCTGCCCAGGCCTCCCTCCGGCCCGGGCCGCAGAGCCGCCGCCGGCAGTGCCAGCGAGGGGAGGCCAGCAGACTCCGGAGAGAGGGGTTGCTTCCAGTATCGATCTATGCAAATGAGCGGAGATTCAGGTTGACCGAATTGTCGTAAAAATATGCCCCAAATCGAAGAAAGTTCACCTTAGCCATCGTTATGGGGATACTGCAAACACAAACTCCATCGTTCTCCCGCGGGTAGTACCAGCAAAGATAGGGTTTTCTCCTGGCGGGATGGCTGTCGAGGAAGGGAAGGTGGAAAGGGCATTTTCTGAGAGCTTAGAGCTTTGAAACTGACTCGGCAGGAGTGGAAGCCAAAGGGAACAACGTCCTCTCACCGGCGTGCACAGCAGGGCCGGCACAGCGGGAGGGAGACGCTGCCCCGGGCCCTTCCCCGTATTGCTTCAGGCTTTAGAAACAAGAAAGGAACTGAAAGAGGGCAAGGAACGCAATGTGGCCCAGCCGGGTCCCCACAGACCCCCAGTTCCCACCATCACAGTAGTCGAAAGCGCAGCAGCCTTTGTGCGTTACAAGGAGAAAGATTCAACCCTTCCCTTATTTTTGTCTGTGAAACGGATCAGTGACCCCAGCTCCAACTCGGATCGACTGCCTCGCGTTCTCCAGGGACAAATTAATGGAGACCTATCACTTAATTAACAAACCCTCACTCACGGCATATTAAACTCGGGCTCCGCGCTGGGAGCGCAGGCAGCGGCGAGCAGGCACCGAGTGGGACGGGACGATGGCTCCGGGCGGGTAACACAGAGCCGCGGTCGGGAGCGCACCGAGGCCGCGAACGCTGGGAGGGAGGGTGTCTCCGAAGCAGCTCGGAGACACGACGCGAACTGCGAGTCTCAGCAGGGGCATCCACGCGCAATTCAAACTCCACGGCCTAATGATAATCACAACCAATTAAAACAAATCAAGTAAATTAACCGATTCCAGCCATTAGCGTCTCTCAGCCCGCACTCAGCCGCCGGGCACGTATAGCTTGCAGGAGAACTCCGTCCCAGCACACCGAACCCAGCCCAAACAGGACGCGGGGCTGGAGCCGGCCAGAACCGCGCCTGGCACTGCACCGGAGCCCGGGACCGCCGCCACCAGCACAAAGCAGACGCATCGACACCTCTCGGCAGCGCGTTACCGGGGCTCCCCCGCACCGCGTCAGCGGGCCGTGCCGGGCAGTGCCGGCCACGATCGCTCAAAGAACCGCCGAGCAGAGCGTTTCCGCCTCGCCCTGCCCGGCTGCGGGCAGCGCTGCCGGCGCGCCCCGTTACCGAGCACGCTGGGCGCCGTCCCGCCGGCGGCGGGGAGCTTGGAGGGGGCGCCCCGGCCGGGCTAACGGGGAGAGCCGGGACGCCGCAGTGCGCAGCCTGGGCCCCGGCTCGGCTTTGTCTGGCAGCTGGGAGCGCGGCTGGAGCCGGGAGCCGGACTGTGCCGGTGCGCGGAGCGAAACGGAGCAGCCGAGCGGGGCCAGGGCCGCTTCGCGGGGGCAGGCAGAGACCGGGACGGCCTGCCCAGGCCGGGGGCCCCAGCCCCTCCGTCACCGTGCCCCACCCCGCCCCGCAGCGGGCTCACCTGCCAGCCGCAGAGCAGACATTCGCTGAAACTCCGGCTCCTGGAGCCACTTCCACATCCTGCGGAAGGTCTCCCGGCCGGATTTGAGCTTGCTCCAGGGCTTGGGGTTTCTCAGCAGGTCTGAGAGGGTCCCTTGAGAGCGGCACAGCACCCTCTGGGCGAAGATAGCCTGGGGGATGCTATACCGCTTGAGCTCGGTGGTGATCCTCTGAGCTACTTCTTTGGTATTGATTTCTTCCATTTGCCCTGAATTACTTCCACTGTTGACCTGCGAACCAGTTACAGAAGGGTTTTGCTCCCTGGCAGAGCCCAGGATCTGCCCGTGGCTCTGGGCATTCAAGTGGGCATGGGGGTGGTGTGGGATCCCGTTGATAGGCACCATGCCAGCGGACGTGGGGGTGAGGTGCTGGTCGCCATGCCTGGCCAACATGGCAGGGTGGTGGGCTTCAAATCCGTTCGGGGTGAGCATTTTCTCGGCGGGCATGGTGGCACTGGGGTGAGCGTAGTGGGGCAGCCCTTGCTGGGAGTTGTGGATGCTCCCCAGGCCCGATCCAGACAACGGAGAGAGGCTCTGCCCCATGCCGGTAACATCCTTATGGTAAGGGGTGTAGAGATTGTTCATAGATGCCAGACCCCTCTCGTCCCGCATGAGCGTGAAGCTGCCGCTCACGTTGCCCGGTATCCGCTGGTGGGGGTGGTGGTGATGGTGATGGTGGTGGTGATGGTGAGGGAACTTGTCCGAGACCGTCGAGATGGGAGGTAGAGGCTGCAGAGGGGTGAGCGTGGTGTAGGTGCTGCTCATGCTCATGCCGGGGGGGGTCTCGCAGGCCATGGTCATGGTGGGGTGCAGGGGGCCCGTCAGCGCGTGGTCGGGCGGCCGGTGGTGGTGGTGGTAGTCGCCGCCGTCGAGGATGGACGCCATGCCCATGGAGCGCGGGTGTGCGGGCAGGTGGCTGCCGCGGTGGGCCACGGCGCTCCGGTGGTGGGGGCTGCCGCTCATCAGGTCGGCGGCGGCGGGCACCGGCTCATGGCTCACCCCGTGCAGGTCGCCGATGTTCTCCATCGCCAGCTGCGCGTTCATCGTCGGCCGAGCTGGCGGCCGGACCGCACATCTGGTGGGCAGCGGGGCGTCCCGGGGCTCTTCGCGGCGGCCGCGGGCCGGTTCCTCCCGCGGGCCGGCGGCGGCGGGCGTGCGCTGCGGGCTGGCGGCGGTGCTGCTGCTGCCGCCGGGCTGCGGGATCTTCCTTTCTTTTCTTTTTCCCTTTTTTCCCCTTTTTCTCGGCTCTGTCTTTATTCGTTGCTTTCCCCGCTGCCGGGTGACGCCGCCGGGCCGGTGCTGTGGCCCCGCTCGGTCAGGCCGGGCCCCGCCGCCGCGGCGGGAGCCTGCCGCGCCGCTCGCCCTCCCGAGCCATGGCTCTCTCTGCGCTTCGCCGCCCGGGCAGCGGCTCGGCTGCTGCAGCGCCGCGGCCGCCACAACGGCGCATGCGCACGGCGCCCTGCCCCGCCCCGCCCGCCCCGGACACGCCCCCCGTGACGTCACCGCCCCTATTAAGGAGGCGAGCCCCGCTCGGCGGCGGTCAGAGTCGGTGGTGTTCTTCGCTGCCGCGCCGGGCCCTAGCGCCCCTCCTTCCCGGGCACAAAGGGCCGAGCTCTCCCGCACTCCGCCTCCCCCGGGCGGGCTGATCCCGGGTATTGGGGCTGCCCGCCCCTCTCCGCCCCTTCGGTGACTCCGCGTTTTCCGTGAGCGCGGAGCCTCCTCACCTCACAGTGAGCTTCCGGGGGTTGAGACACCCTGCCCCGGGAGCCCGCGGGCTGTGCCCGCCCTATGCCCCTTCTGTATCTCCCCCTCAGTGTCCCGAAGCCGCCGACCCCCTCACGGAAGCCAGTCCAGGGACTGCTCCTCTGAGCTGTCCTAGCGGGAAACCTCGCGTTACCCGTCCTGGGAACGAGCGCTGGGAGCCCCACAGTGCTGCGTCCCGGGTCCAGCTGGGTTCTCCTCTCGCTTTAGCTCCCGCTTACCCCCTAAACCTCCGGTCCCGTATGTCCCCCTCCAAGATCCCGCTGGGCCCAGCCAGTCAATGCGATGCGGGGGACCTCCCCCTTTAGCCCCGGCCGGAGACCTCGATGGCCCGGGGGCCGTGCCCGGCGGCACAAGGCGAGCATATGCCCCGAGGCTCCCGGCAGGCGGACATGCCGCTGGTTTTCTTTTATTTTTAACCCCAAAAGAAAGAAAAGAGGAGGAGGAGGAGAAAGAAAAAGCGAGCGCACCCGCCAGCCCCCCTCGTTAGCTAAGGTGCCTTTATGCTGGAAGAAAGGGCAGATGTGCCTATTGTTCGCCCATTAACAATAACGAACCACGCCGGGGAGAGTGCCGCGCGTCCGCGGCACCGAGCGGCGGGAGGGAGGGGGGGCTCCGCGGGAGATCCGCGGGGCCGCAGCCGGGAGGCACCAGGCCGGCCGTGCACAAAGGCCTCCCCTGCCGCCACCGCTCCCCACGCTTCGCCGTCGGGGCCCGGGGGAGCTCCTGGGCACCCGCGGAGCCGCCTGGGCCCTTCGCCACGACGAGGCTCCGGGACGGCGAGCAGGTCTCCATCGAGGTGGGGCTCACCCTGGGGACCGGGTGTCTTTTCTACAGAGCGTAGGACAGGGCTGGAGCACCTGCCCCAGCAAAGCCTCGCAGGCGGGATGCCAAGTGAAAGCACGCAGCCCCACTCCACCGCTGCCCGGTGTGAGCCGAGGTCTGTAACGGTGGGCTGCCACCTCCAAAAAGAGTCTAGGCCCCTTCCCTGGTGAGGTCCAGGAGACCGCTGCAGCGGGGCACCGACCCCACGGGGAATGCAGACCACAGTGGTAGGGACTGGAGCCAGCCCTCGGGCGGGAGTCACCCTGGGAGCGAACCGAAATTGAACCTTGCGGTTACTTCCCGCGGAGCTGTTGTCCCAGTTCTATGGCCAAGGCCCCTGGAGGTTTCCCTGGGGAAAAGGGCACCGCACTTCTCGGACCCTGTGGGCACCCGCTCCCGCACCGGCTCCGCCAGGCCCCGAGGCCTCTCTTTCCACACTTTGAGCCCGAACACTGCGGAAGCGGCCGAAGCGGGGGGCGCGGAGGGCCCTCGGCCAGGACCCCCGCCGGCGGAGCCAGGCCCGGCCCCGCTCCAGCTCCGGCCGCCCTCAACAAGCGCCTGGGGGAACGAGGTGACTCCGTGGGATGCGGGCATGGGGACCGGCCTCCCCGTACCGGGCACCCGCCGCCCACCACTCGCCCAGGCATTGTGGAACGTCGCGGTTCCCCGTGGGGTGCTCAGGGCACCGTGCCCTGGGTACCCGGCGTGGAGCCTGCTGCCCGGGACCGGCCATGTGCGTGTCTGCAAGTGCAGTCTGTGACAGTGTGTGCGCGGTCGGTGAGCTAAAACCAACCCCAGACGCCGGGCAGGCTCGGAGGAAACTTTTAGAATCACGACAAGTATCTGCTGAGCCCGTATCATGAGCTTTTTTCCCCTATAAATTCAGAATTTCCAAAGCGGGTTTGTTAATTTCCTGCAGTTAACACACAGGCGGATTTGTAAGAACTCAGCGCCATTGACCCACGGGTCCCAGACACATCCGTTACTCACCTCCGATCACTCTCCCCGGGTGCAAGAGCCTCGTCTGTATTTTATTTTGCGCTAAAACCCACATACACAGGTCCCGCTCAGCTCCTGTCTCTCCAGTACTCCCCATTCCTAAACGCTTCCACACCTCTCTGAATTTTTGTAATGTTATCTTTAATAGACTCTCCATTTCTGACAAAGAGGGACAGATGAGGAGAGGTGTAACTGCGAGAGAATTAAAAATAGACCCGAAACCTAATCAATGATCTCAGGAAATGTTTAGGATAAAATAAAACAAAATTATCGAGAGCTTCTCGTGACCGAAGTGAACGGCTGCGATTGTTTCCCAGGCCAACGCGAGGTGATGTCACGGATCTAATCGAAACGTTTTCAGCTTCTTCTTCATCAGTGTCTGCATACAATTTACAGTTTAATTTGAAACATTTCGTCTCCACGCGTTTAGCGATTAGTTACCAAAGCGAGCACCACCGCGGGTGTTTGGAAGTTACTCCCTCGAGTTTGTAGGAAATTACAGCATCAAATTTTTCTTTAAGCGGCGAGCTCAGACCCACCCGCAAAAAAATTAGCGGGTCCTGAGACACGCCGGCCTCTGCCGGGGTCCGGTTCCTAACTCCAGACCCGCACCCCACTCCCCGCTCCCACATGCCTCTGTGCTTTCAAAACTAATTCTCCTCATTACTCTTCGGGAATCTTCACGGCGAAGCTGCCCTGGTGCGCAACAGCCGCGGCGAGGAGGCAAGCGCTTGGACACGGTCCCGACGGTGCCGCGTTCCCCGACGGTGCCCTGGCCAGTCTCAGCCGCAGGGATCCCCGGGTCCCCGCGGTGGGCTCGCAGGAGCCCGGGCCTGGGAGGCGAGACCGGGCCAGCGCCCCGGCTCCAGCCGTCGGGGTGTCCGGCCGCGGGCTCCCCTCTACGCGGACCCGTCCGGTTCCTCCGTGGAGCCCCCGGCCCCGCCGGTGGAGGGGGGAGCGCCGGAGAGAGATCATTTCGGTGCGGTAATCAATTACTGCTTGTGCAGTCAAGTACCATATATTTAACAGAATAATCGTTACCGCCCTTAAGTCTTTATTTGATCAGCAGATACTCGGAGCGGACTTAAACCGCAACTTTGCTTGTTTGAATTGCGTTGCGTGTGTGTGCTTTTTAAATCCGAGATAATGACACCATGAAACGGCCATAATCTCCCGCCTGACGCCAGCGAACACCGTCGGGCACCTGGGCCCGCCCGGACGGGGCGGACCAGCCAGGGACAGTGATCACGGTGTGGACCTGACAGGGGCTTGGGTTCTACTACTGCTACGACTACTACTACTACCACTATTATTATTATTATTATTTCCCCCTTTCTCCCCCAGTTCTCATTATTTGTTTAAATTGCGCTGCCCCCGCCCTGCACGGCTCTCCGCGCCTCCTGCGCGGTGACAGCTTGCGGCATCGGGTCCCTCTGCACGGGGAGCGTGTCAAAGGTGACGCTCGAAGGCTCCCGAAGCCAACAGCTGCCGGGGGGGATTAACTTTTCCAGACTTTCCCCTGTCGATCTTCTTGGAAACTTGCTTGGCGACAAAAACACACACATCTGTCGGGGGCAGGCACAGAAAGGAGCCGCACGGCCGGGGCCGGCGGGGCAGGACCGGCCTTTCAGGGCAGCCTGCGGCGCGGCGGGACGCATGGCGGGTGCCTGCCCGGGAAGGTGGGGGTGGTCCCGTCTCCCCCCGCAGCCCTCCTGCCCGGGGCTCCCCCCCCTTCTCGTCCGGAAGCCCCCCGTCCGGGCCGCAGCGGTCCGTCTTGCATCCGCGCTCTCTCGCACCCCCCGGAGCAAACCGCAGCGCTTGTTAATGAAGGAACTTAGGGAAGATTGCAAAACACCGTAAATAATTTAGCATTGTATTTCAGGAAAAAAAAATAGCTTTCTTAAATCACCTCCTCAATATAACTTGCAGACTTACAGTATGGCCCTGGTAAGTCTAAATTTTTAAAGTAGCAATATTCAAAGAGACAGAGATGTCTGTATTAATTATTTATCCGCTGGTGCCTTCCTTCGTTTCTAACTTATTATTAATTAGGCGCCTCTAGTCTTTCGCAGAGAGCTCCACAGAGCCAGTTGCAGCTTTAAATATGAATTAAAAGCAAATCCAAGCTACTGTAATGCGAAAATTATTCCGTGTCTTCCATGGCAGAGATGAATAGCTGCGCAGATCAATACTGTGAAGCTATGCTCCAAACGACAGGGTTATTGATAGCTTATATTAATGATGTTAATGATGGAAAAAGGAAAACAAGAACCAGACCAAGTTATAAACTTTTTATCTGCTGAACCCCGCAATCAAGCGGACGGGAGCATGAATTACTGTGGCTGGAGATAATAAGGACGTTACTTATGAAACCGGGTAAATGACTTCTGAGAGTTTGATGCGTTTGAGCTCTGCGCCGCCGCCTGCTGAGAGGCAGGTCGGGACCGGACCGGCGCTGCTCCCCGGTCCCCAGGGTGAGTGTGATCCACGAGTGACCCACGCTGTCCGCGCCCCGGTGTTTCAGGTCCTGCGAGGAAAGCCGCAGGGCCCCGCCGCAGGGGGCGCAGGGCCCGCTGCCGAAGCCAGCCGCCAGCTGCCGGCGCGGGCACCTTTACGGGTGACGGGGGCAGCTCACGAGGCCTCCAGCGGCCGCTCACGGCGTGCCCTGGACACGCGGGGCCGGGCCAGGCCTTCCCGCCCACGGAGATTTTGCCGTGGGGCAGGACCAGCCGTCGGGGCCCGGGGCCCGCCCCCCTCCTCTGCTTCACGGACACGCGTGGAACCCGCAAAACCAGCCCAGCGCCGAGCCGCGCCGGGCCAGCCGAGCGCGGAACCCTCGGCGGGACCAGCAGAGCCTCGGTCAGCGCTCGCCGTGCTCTCTGTCGTTGAGGAACCGTGCGGCCGAGCCCCGCGGGCTCCAGATGATGCTTTGCCAGGAAGGGCAGGCTGCAGACAGCCTGTGCCCCGCAGGATCAATTCAGGCCGGAGCACGCTCCGGTCAGGCAGGGCTGCTCGCTGCGCTGAGGTCTCTATTAGTTACATGCACAAGCGAATACAGTCTCTACCTTTTTCTTTCCCCGTTTCCCCTTCCCCGGCAGAAGACTCCGTCAGCGGCTCTCTCCTCAATTCGTTCGCAATAGACACTTCCCGTACTACGCTCTGCTGTGCCCGTAGTAACGCGTTTTATAAAACTCTTTGTCTAGATCCCTTCTCAGATACGCATCAAGCTCATAGATAATTTTTTTTACTGCTTTAAAAAGCTGCTGCCTTTAAACACTATATTTAAAAATATTTTGTAATTACTATTTCTAAAACCAGCTTCTGCCAGGAGAAAGTCGCACTTGTTTCCAAAAACAATTCACAGCAGATCACTTAATTCCTACAGAAATCAATGTGAAAATTAGATTTATTGGCTACTTACATTGTTAAAAATGACAAAGTGCTGCCTTTTATTTTCATAAAACCACAGAAGACCGAAAATCATTTAATAAAGAATCCACCTAGTTTAATTTCACCGTAGGTCTCTTGCATCGAAACCAATTCTTCGAGCCTCTCCCTTATAAACTTGCCTTCTCTTCTAGTATTAAAGGAAACAATAATATTCTCAGAGAGAGTTAAAATAGTAGCATTTGTTTAATGGCTGAAAAACCTTTCATGTCATTAGTTAACTTGAAGGAAGCGTGTAAATGAAACGGGACCTGCTGTTTCCAATCGCCCGCTATCCCCGATTGACCCACAGGTTTGTGAATTTCTGTTTGTATTTGGTTTTGCTTTTAAACAAGATGCCCCTTTAGAAAACACTTCATTTATGTAGCGTGTTTAATAAAGGGGGGAAATAAAAAGCGAGAGAGGACAGCCTAGCTTTGAGGGGCGAGAGGACAGCCTGGCTTTGCTGAGCTCCCGGGGCGGCCGTTGCGGGACCGGCTGCGCCGCCGTTTCTTCTTCTGCTACTTGTTGGGTTTCGATGCCAGGAACAGGATCTGCGGGCAGGGATGGACAAGGGCTGGCGCCTTCCATACGGGAGCACCCCCAGGCCCGGCCCTGTGCGTCCCGTCGGGCCCGAAACATGCGGGGTGTCCGCTGACCTCAACCCCCGGGGGTTCCTCCCCTGTTTTGGGCGGGGGAAGTGCTGGGGGAGACGGTCTCGGCCCCACTAAGGCCCCGGGCCGCAAGGGCCCGGGCAGCGCCTGCCCCACTGCGCAGCCGCGCAGCTCCGCTCCTCTCCGCTCCCAGCACCGCCGGGATTTAGGATTTTCGCCCCGACCGGAGAGAGCGTCGATAAAACTCTCCGTATCAAATGAGCAATCATTTGTTGTGGTTACTCGTTGGGTAATGAAAGATGTTAGCAGGATCAATAAAAATGAAAACACTTTTACTTACATCTTGAATTACTGTTTTAAGGAGTGAGCTGTGGTGATGCAACAAACCAGAGAAAGATCTACAACCACCAAATGTCCTCAAATGAAACCAAACTGAACGCGTGTGACCGGGGCTCAGCCCGGTGGCAGCCGGAGGCTCTCGCAGCCCCTCACTCAGGTGAGGGCCGCCCCCCTCTCCCGCCTCCCCGGGCTGCTTTATTGCTGCTTCGAAAGGAAAACTCCGCTATCTTCAGGGGTGTCTAAAGGTCAAAGAACGGGTCGCGGCCCGGGGGAAATGGGGATTTTAGAGAGGCGAGGAGCCAGCTTCACAGCTCCACAGCATTCTGAAAGATTTCCCTTAGCCGTTCCTAAATAACCAAATACCCACGTATCCCAGTCATTTGTTACTGCGCGCAGCGACACGGCGGACACACACTCAGGCATCCTTGCGCCTGGTCTCCATCGCGCACGAACATGCGGAGAAACCGGCCCGCAATCTATCCCCGGTCCGCAACTGCCGCAGCACCGCTCCGCGCCCCAACAGGAACAAAAGCGGGGCCCTTGTTAGCAGAAAATTATCGGGATCGATTCTAGGGATGCTGGCGGTGAAATTCGCAAGAAGCAGCCCCAAACATGGAGGCTGGTGGAGCGCGGGGGCCGCTCTCGCCTCGGCCGCGCCTGTGGGCAGCGGCCGCAGCCTGAGCCGGGCTGTGAGGCGGCGGAGCGGGTGCGGACGGTGGCACGGGGCTGGAGGTGCGCAGGACAAGTGAGCCGGCGCCGCGCCCCGCCCGGCATCGGGCAGCGACCGCGGCTCCGCGGGCGCGGAGGTCACCGGACGGGGCTTCCCCCACCCACGTCCCTCCTATGCGCACCCACCTGCGCGGATGCGTGGCAGGCTGCGGGCGCCGCGTGGCACCCGGGGGTGCCCGCTCCGCCGCCCCCCTCCGCTGCTGCGCGCCCGCGGCCTCTGCGCCCCGCCCCGCCAGCCCCGTGCCCCGCTGGGCACGCTTACCCCGCCGTCCGCCGCACGCCGCCGGGACGGGCATCCGATGCGGGGTCGCCTCTAGATTTGCCCCCTGGGAGGAGAAAAATCAAAATAACAAACAAAAAAATTTTCTACCTGCATCAATTCAAGAGAGAACGAGAAGAAGAAAAAGAAGAAGAAAAAAATGCAACCGCTGCGGCTGCCACGCCAGTCCCGTTCAAAAATAAAGCACCGAACCCTCACAAGGTGTGGGAGAGATCTTTTATTGCACCAACTTAAACGCAAGAATTTACAGCCAGAATTACCCGTTCTTCATCAGCCCAACATGCACCAGAGGCAGAGGCAGCAGTTTGTGTATTCCCTGGGTCTGCAGGAGCAGAGATGGTTTTGGTGGAGGAAGGGGGTGGGAGAGGGGATAAACCCTCTTTCTCCCCCCAAAGAGCCTCAGTTTGTGGCTTAGGTAAAAATAAAAATAGCAAAAAAGGAAGAAAAAAATGCTCAACGAAAAATCTCTCCAGCGCCCCATTTTGCTCCATCTTTAAGTCCAGTCCAGGATCAATTCTCTCCCTTACATCCCCAGGCATAAACAAACAGCTTCCAGCTACATCTTTTAAAGGTTAAAAGGAACAAAAATAGAAATAATAATCAAGGATTTTTTTCTTCTCCTCCTCCTGCTTGTTGGACAGCGCATTTTGGTCAGCCTAGCCTTGCATTTAGGGATGCTACTTGCATTTGAATAGCTGCCTGCCTGGTTATGGATCGGGAGGCTATGAGAGGAATCAGTATGCAAATTGTTTCAGTTACAATCGAAGGGTTCGATCTGGAGAAGGTGCCTGAGCGGAAGTCGCTGTCAGCCAGCGGTGCATTAGGCTGCCATTGCCTCCGCCGTCTGGGCCTGCTCTCCTTTTCCCTCACCCTTTTTTATGCTTGTGTACAGGTTTCTCCGGCGGTAATTAAAACATACACACAAATCAGGGGCTGCTGCATATCACGTTGGTGCCTTTTGCAGGCTGCGGGCACGGGGAAAGGGGGAGTAGAGAGAATATATCTCCATGCTGCTGGGGTTATTATTATGCAGCAAGGGTGAGGCGATCAGTGAAATAAAACATTTATAAATGGTTTCGTGCTTACAGTAGGAGAGGTGGGCTGGGGGGGCCGCCCGGGCGCTGATCACACAGTGCAGGCTGCAAATCGATAATCCTTTCCTTGTAATCCCAGTAATTGTGGGAATCACGGCTCTCTGTTAAAGGGACAGCGGGCTGCAACGGGCGCAGAGGGGCTGCGATCGGCAGCCGGGCAGCACAGCCCCTGCGCCCGAAGAGTCCAACCGGGCCCCCAGCTCTGTCTTGATGGAAGCCGGAGGGGCTGTGGGCTGGAGGCAGGGGTGAGATCTGGCCCCACAGAGAGCCCTTTCCTCAGTCCCCTTTGCGGTTTCAGTAAGGCCCTTCCTGTCACCTGTGGCATCCTCCATCCAGGGCAGGATGTGGCTGGAGCCCTCGTTAGAGGCATGGAGGGAGAGAGAAGCCCTTGGGGTGCAGGCAGGGGAAGGGGCTGCCCACAGCGCTGCCACCCCTGCCCAGGCTCCCTGCAGTGACCGATGTCCAGCTCTTTTCCTTCCCCAGCTCTGGCACTGCCAGGAGCAGCGGAAGCCTTGGCGGCTCTGTACCTACCAGGTATCCATTAATTCAGTGATGTTTTGTGGCGTGGCAGAGGGATGGGCAAGGACTAGAGAGATGCTGGGGTCGGGCTGGCCCAGGGGTACCCCCGGTGCAGCACCCAACCCCAGCCCTGCCCCAGCTCCCTGGGGCTGCGGGAAGCAGTGCCGGGCAGCCTGGGGGTGTGCGGGCAGGAGCGCCTGGGGCTGGGGCCCTGCTCCTGCCCTCTCCCTGCCGCTGACCATCTGTCATTCAATTAGGGCTGGGAGGCAGCTGAGGGGCTGTGAGGAGCGGGGCTGGGGGTCAGCGACCCTGCACACAACGGCCTGCTGCCTCGCAGACGAGAAGAAGTTCAAATGTTAAATGCTCCCCGGCCCCGGCTCATCCAGGGCACTCGCCTTTGGAGGCAGTGGAGGGGTGAAGGGCATCAGTCATTAGCACTTAGATTTCAGCTCCGAGGCTGACCCTGCCTTCTGTTGGGGCATTTTGGCCTGAAAAGCCTTAACCCTTCCAGGGCAACCCACACCCTCCCCAGCCCCTGCCCTGGCCAGGCTGCTCCCCGCAGCATCCCCGACAGCCCTGGGGCTGCCCTCCGGGCAGGTGGGCCTGGGGGAGAAAAGGGATCCCCGCAGCCCTGCCCCACAGCTGGCCTCTCTTCCGACCCTGACCAAGGGGTAACAAGTCCTGACCAGGGCAACAAGTCTCAGCATGAGTGGAAGCTGGGATGTGGGCTGTGGGCTGGTGATGGAGGCAGCCTGCACGCCCTGCCCACCCACTGCTGCATCTCCTGAGGGTGCCTGACACCCCCTCCTCTTCTTACAAACAGACCAGAACAAATTGATGAATTGAGCTTTCACTATGCTAATTTAGACATTATAAATATTTAACTATCAACTCTAGCAGCCAGCCAGAGAGGGCTCCTCTCTGCTTTACACGCCACTTAAGCTAAAGTAAACATTTGCCCCAGAAGTGGCTGGGGCAATCTAAGCATCCTACACCCTGCCCCTTCCTCCCTCAGGGCAGCTGAGTGGATCCAAAAGGGGGGGTCTTGTCATGTCTGACTCATTTCTGAGGCCTCCCTGGTGACTGCCTCCTTTTGGGTGTGCTAAGAAGCTAAACTGAGGCAGAGATGCAGCACTGCTCTGGCTAGGAGGATGCTAACACCGTGCGCCACCTCAGAGAGGGCCTGTGGCCACATCACCCAACACTGGGGCTGCTCTGCCTGCAGCAGGTTTCAGTATTCAGAGAGGAAGAGATTCCTGACTTGGGATCGAGTCCTTGAAGAATGAGTTTTCACTCTCTTTAGAGGGGAACTGCCACATGCAAGCCCACAACATTTATTATTCTTGTGGGACTGTACCTGGCAAGAGAACCCAATGGCCTTCATTTTGACAACAGATTATATACCCCTCATGACATCAGCATTTGATAGATTTTCTTGTTTGATATACTTACTGTTTGCTGCTGAAGGGGAGTACTTTTTCAATGTGGTAGCACATCACAAGTATTCGTTAGTGACTGTAGAGCTTTGGATTTTGTGAAGGGCTTGAGCAGCTGTTTGATACCCTTGGCTGTAACAGTTTTACGAGTTATTCACCTTAGAGACTTTAGAAGCAAAAGAAAACATCACTCAGAGTGAAACAGGGGCCTGGGGGCTTTCAACAGCTCAGCTGGGGCTTGGTCTGGCAGTTTTAAAGCATTTGTGTGGCATCTGTGCCACTTATCCTAAGCAGTGGATCTTGGAAAGCTGCTTCTCTAGTTTTGAGCTCTGTTAATTTGTTAATGAGACACTTATGGTACCTGTTACTTATCCTGACTCTGGTTCTCACCTGCTAAGTGAAGTTCCCTAAGAAAGAGTGCCCTGGTGTTTTGGTACCTGGCTCGGTTGGGCACCATGTGCCACCACGCAGACAGGGCTCAAAGCTCATGTTGCGCTAGGTGTGTCAAGAGAATGAGAATAACTGTGAGTTGTCTTTACCCGAGCACACACAGGGAGCTGACATCAATCTCTACATTAAGATACACACAAGAACAGGAAATGATATCTTGGAATGATCCTGCAAATCTGGGAGGCTTCCCTCCTGCTCTCACCCCCCAATTGTTTAGAAACACAGGGGTTGCCGGTGTACTTTAGGGCTCACTGGCTCTCCCTTACCCAGGACAAGCTGGCAGCAGCCTGGTAAGGTCCCAAGGGAAGGCAGGATCCAGCCTGAAACCTGCCCTGAGCTCATGCTGCAAAAGGAAGGTGGGTGCTGCGCCAGAGATATGAAGCAGTAGTTACTTTGCTATAGGGTCAGATATTGGATTATCAGCAAAAGTTAATCCCAGTCACATGATAGATCTTACATTTGCTGTCATAAAATCTATCATTATTTAATAGGCATGGAAATCAAATTCTTCTGTGGACTATAAAGCAGGAATCTTTTAAAAATGTCTGTTTACCACGACAGACAACATATTGACTATTAGTTTTGAGACATCACAGGCAATTCGGAGATGTGTGTGAATACAAGCTGGCAGCCATAGTTTTGCTTTATTCACTCTCCAAACCCAAGCCCTATCAAATGGCTGCACACCCAGCTTTCCAAGCAGTTAGGGTTTAATTTCTTTACTTTAAAGACTACTCTTTTGTTAAAGACAAAGAGCAAGGAGTTTATATGACATTGACCTGCCTTTTGTGATGCTGCAGTTTGCAGTGATGCTCACAGGAGTACGCAGTGAGGAGACACACTCCTGCCTTTTACCACAGAAAAAAAGGTGCCTTCTCTAGTATTTACCACTGTGAACGCCCTCATTTATTCTGGCAGCATGAAGGGCCTGATCTTGTCCCTACTTGAGTCAATGCAAATTGTTTCCCTGGTATTAAGGGCACTGACCTGGGTGGAAGGTGGACCAGGCTGCTTTTTTGCTTTGCGAAGGCTGCAGATATTGTTTCCATTCCTCAGTCCCCCAATTTCTGCTGCAGAATCCCTGGATGAGAGTTGTGGGATGAAACTGAAAGGAAAACTTGCCATGCTTATGTGGGGCATGTAGGAGCTCCAGCAGGTTACAGCATTGTCCCAGCACCCGGCCTCCTCCAGCACATGGCAGAGGGGTGCCCACTCCTCCTTTGGGCCATGGAGACCAAAGTAGCTGAAGTAATGAAGAAGAGTTCTCCTGCATGAGGACTGTAAACTGCATTTGTGATTTGCACCAGGTTTCCTGATAAATGTTAAGCCATTTCACATGGATTGCAACAGAACGTTTATAAAGGAGTGTTCTTCGCAGTCCACGTTTGTGGACACCTTGGGTACTCCATGAGCTGCCACAGCTCCAGGGTCCCCAGGCTGCTCCCACCCTGCCCCTGCCAACCAGCGGCACTGCTGTGACACCCTGGCACCAAGGAGAGCAGAGCTGGTCTCCTTCCAGCTTTAGAATCAGCACGGTCTTTAATATGCACATATTTGAAAGTGTAGGGATCCCATAAATCCTTCCACATCTGGGATCGCTTGTAATGGCCAGTGTCAGGAGTGTGCAGAGCTTTCCTAAGATCTACCGCCCAGTATCAATAGCAGCTGCAATTCTAGGCTGGGGGATAGGTTGAATCCCTATTTGATTCTCAGGTGTTTTCAATTGTATTGCCAGCAAAAAAATACTGTTGTTAAGCAATTCTGCTGGTCTGCTTGTGTCTTTTGAAGTTGCCTTCATTTCTTTGAGCTCGGATTCCTTGAGATCCTCTTGCTGTGCCGTCCCCAAACCTGCATGTATCTAATAAACCTGACAGCTTCCCAGCAGATGTCTCCATCTTCTCCATTCTCTCCTTTACTGAGGAGACAGACTTCACTGGAGAGTGCACCTTGGTGTGTGGGGTCAATGCGAGCTCTTCAGAGAGCTCCCAGAGGCCCAACTCATCTGCTCCAGCCATGGAGAAGCAAGTGGGCATTGCCCGGCAAGGCAGGTTTGAAGCACCCACCAGTTCACACTCACTTCATTTTCTGTTTTCCTGCTTACTGTTGCACAGTGCACATTGCAACATCCGCTCCCATTTGCCTGGAAGCCCGCATGCTGCTCTAGGATGATTTTCTGGAGGTTTCAGCCACCCCACTCCCTACAGGGACTGCCCCTCATCAGTAACATTGCTCTCAGTGCTGCCAGGGAACACTCCGCAAATGGAGCCTGGAGAAAAGGGCTCTGTCGTGCAGCAGCCTTTGATCTGGGTCACAGTGTGCTGGCTGGAATCTGCCCTCTCCACAAGGCCTTTCTCTGTGCTAAACCACAGGCAAGCTGGGGCCAGACACCCTTGGCCATTCCAGTTTGCTTTCAAGTGCCTACATCTGAATTCCTTGTGAGGGGAAGAAAGGAACATGGAGGTGATAGGCAGCATCTATAATAGGAAATTGCTGTCTGCAGATGTGTGTGTGAAGGAAAGCCCGTGTCAGGCAATAGTATCAAGGGATAAATTCCACAAGTGAGTGAATCCATCTGAGTGTAAGATACAGGTTGTGCATTTTCCTCAAGAAGGAGTTGAACAGCCTCAAGGACATCAATCCATCTCATGAATGATGTGGTTTCCCTAGCGTTGCTCATGCTTACTCAATAGGAGAGAAGACAACAGGTAAATAAACAGATGTTTGGCTGATCTTGGAGCAGCTTTTGAATCCTTACTCCCTTTGTACTTACATGGAGCTATGCTGGGAGTTTTGCTTGAATGAGGAGAGTGATTACATTCCTCTCTCAAAGAAGCAATGAGATAGCATCCAAGCTGAAACACCTTCTAGAAAATTCAGCCTTCTATCCTGGCTTGCTCTGCAGGTGGGTGGTATGCAGTGGGAGATGCTTCAGCTCTTTTAGAACAAGGTTTTGCCCACTGACTACAATGGAAAGCATCTTGTTACCACCTCTAAGTATAGACATTTTTCCTGCCTTTGCTCTGAACAAATGGAAATCTGATGCTCTTCCTAATCTTCCTCTGTACACCTGGCATTGCAGGGACCAGCGACAACCTGGCCCTGATAAAGACTTCAAGAGTAGACCCATTATCTATATCCCAGAAACACTCCGATCATGTGGGAATAGTTAAAAGGTAAGAAAATATGTAACAGGTCATCTGTCTTTCAGCTATAGGCAGCTCAGAGATGGAAACAGATTGACACAGCCGGGCGCAGCCATCACGCTGGAGCCTGCAAATGCCGACCAGCAGAGCTGTAGCAGGCACAGGGCAGAGCCTGCACGTTTTCCTTGGAAGTGGTTTGGCTGTGGGGGTTTGGCCACTAGCTTGGGAAAGCCCAGCCAGAGCACTGAAGGTGCTTTCTGCTGAGCCTGCTCTGATGAGTTAGTGAGACCTAAGACAGGGTTTGATTCTGTCCTGTAGGCACGTGGGGTGACATGACCTTTTCTCCATCCAGCAGTCTCTGCAGCCCCTGGCACTGTGCTGAGGGCAGTGATTGCTGGCAGCAGGCTCGTGCCTGCCGGGAAAGGCTCTTGGGAATGTCAGGCAATGCATCCCTTCCCTGCCATCCAGCCCTGATGCTGTGGAAAGTATCATGCCGGGGAAGCAGCTGGATGCCTGAGAGGAGCAAGCCTTCATCTGTACACTGCTCTCTGGATATATGCTCATACACAAGATTGTTGTAGGCAGGGTGTAACCTGTTCTCTGGTGCAGATGGTTGCATGAAAACAACTAGTCTTTCAGAGAGCAGCAAATGGAAACATTAGTGTTTCGACCCCTAACAAAGGTGAGCATCACTGCTCAATGCAATGGCTTGCATGTACAGGGACCTTTTGCTGACTGCTAGCTTCTGGAGGCTTGTGTGGCTGTAAGGAAAGGCAGAGAAGGCTGGCGAAATGGATATAAGGAAGAAGAGAACCATTGTATTCATCATAAGCAAGCAGTGGGGCAGGAGCCCAAGGAAAGCCAGGGAGCCCCGCTGGGTGCAGGCTGGTTGAGGGGCTGGGAGAGGCAGGCAGCCAATACCCCTCTCTCTGATTCCTGCTGCAGAAAAGGCAGCATGACATAGCTGTTTGCTCCTGGCAGATAACCTGAAAGCCATCTAACAAATACCCCCACTTCACCTATTTCTTATCCCAGGGGGAATCAACCATCTGCAGTTTGCTAGCTGTGCTGGATAGGAAGGGATAGCTCATTAGCAATTTATACATTTAGTTTGCCTCCTAAAATGGATCCTTCCAGCAGCAGGGATGTGTCGTTTCCCTGTTGAGATGCTCCTGCTTTCACAGGAGTGACTCCCAAGCCAATCACTCTCAGTGTGAGCTGGAGTTACCAGCCTATGCAAATGACATAAATAACCTGCAGGAGCAGGGGGTCACATAACTGTTTTGTTAGGTTCTGCCCTGTCACTCCTATTTCATGGGTTCTGATGGAATATTAACATATTTGCATATGTAAATATGTTAAAGAGAGCATGAGCTGAGGGAATACATTAAACACTGTTGTCCTTCCAAGTTGATTTAATCTGACAGCGCCTCCATTAAAAAAATAAAAAGCATCAGTTTTCCCTTTGTGACTTGATGTACAGTAATTAGCTTGTTAGAGCAGGAAACACCTCCTTTCATAATTGATTTTGCACCCCTTTTACTTGGATATCTCTGACAAGCTGTTTCTAGTTCCCCAAGGACACCATCAGTACTTCCCATGTGTTTGGAATTTCATGAATGTGAATAATGAATATGACTTATCCCTCCCACCCTCTCATGCACAGATAATATATGTAGCCAATTTGTGAACTGGACCTTGCATCGGAAAGATTGGTGTCAAAGTATTAACAGTGAGGTGCCAACCATGCGCAGGAATTACGGCACAGCTAAGCAGTGATTTTCTGGGCATTAGAGAGATGGGAACAGGTTACACCATGTGTTTGTCCACTGGGGAGTTAAAAAATGGAGGAAGATTTTCTGAATGGTCCTGTGTATCTAAGTTAGCATGCCAAATTGGTTGCTTATTACAGCTGGCACAGTGCCTTAGTGGGCTAATGTGTTAATAATCTGTAATGTTTCTCTTAGGCAATGGCACCACTCTTCATTAGTGCTTCTCAAGCCCTGTCACTGTTGCTTAGCTCGACATTTTGTTTCTGATGTTCGAGTGAGGGTATTTGAAATCAGGATTTCAGATCTGCTAATACATGTCACACACTCTTTAAAAATGGATTTTAAAAGGGCCTCGATAATTTTATGGCTACTAATAACATTTGTAGCTATGTGAGCTAAGCTAATGATAAGAGTAATCAAATTTCATGTTTCACGGCATAAAATGAGCAACTGTAGGGGTCAGGAAGGTATTCACTCCCTGCCCTCCTCCCCTGGGAACCACTATCTTTTCCGGTTGGTTCAGGAGATGAGCAGTGTTTGGGATGTAAAATAGCACAGTGCTGCAGGAAAGTTCAGGGTCTCACACTGAACAGAGCAAGGATTTTATTTATAAGCATAGGAACTCTGGCTTCGGTTGGTAAACTGAGTGAAAGATTTGAACTGTGTATTTGTTTAACTCCAATTATCTCCTAGCTCAGCAGCTGATATATGGGGCTTGTTTAGGGTCTGTTTGCTCAAGCCCCCTGAACTCGGATGTATAAACCTCTTGTTTCTGAATGGCCCAAGCATGATCGTGTAACTTGCATCCTAATTTTTCAGTCATTGAAGATGCTTGCTTAGACTTTCCTCACCTTCCTGTGTTTTTACTCACTGTATTAGCAAGTCTGTTTCGAGCCCTTCTTTAACACTGAAATTGACTGTGAGCAGTGGCTGGAGGCACCAGCAAACACCTTCCTCAGCAGCTGCCACTGCAGCATCCATCCGGTGCTGAATTGGCAGAGTCAGAGCCAAGAGGCTGGCATTTGACAAGGCAACAACCTGTTCAATGGATGTCTGGCTTTGATAAAGACTTTCAGTCCTGTGTTCTGCCGTATAGTGTTCAGAGCATTCTTTAGCACCCATACTTTTAGTGCGATGTGTTTTCTAAAGCCTTTTAGTGCGTTGTACCAGTGATGTACTGATGAGTCTAAAAGGACTCACTTAACACAATGCGTAATAAACTAGAAAGGTTTATTACTAGGTGCTGAGTTAAAAAATCTAGCAGAGACAGTCAAAAAGTTCTCTCTATGTTTTAAAGAGGGAAATACCTTTTATTTCTTAAAAAAGATCTTTTCCAGAAATACCTCCTTTTTTCCTAAATGTAGATATTAATTTAAACGAGTAAATAAGTTGAGAAGTTTTTTTGTCCTAATACATTTAACCTGAGATCTTTTGATTCCTCAGGTACAATTTTCAGGGGTTTGGTATTATTTTACAAAAATGCAAAAAAAGTTAAAAAGCATCTAAAATAGTTTCTGTTTCAAAACCATGCATTGTAGAAGAAGTGCTCTCAGTGAGCTGCGTCTAACCTGATGTAATTTGCCTTTGGGCTGTGTTCCCAGGCAGAGGTCCATTGGCCAGGAGAATGGTGGTGGAGCCTGTGCACAGGCAGGGAGCAGCTCAGGGCAGATGCTACCCCAGAGGACAGCAAGCTGGGCTCTGCAGGGCTGCCCAGGGCAGCCGGCTGGCTCATGTAAGCAAGGAGCATGCAAACCCGCAAGCAAAAAGAGAATGTTTATAAAGGCAGCGTTGGACATAATCAAATTAAAGGCAGAGATCAGAAGAGTGCTCTAGAAAACAGTTTTGCTTAACACCATTAGAGCTGAGCACAAGATAACATGAGATTCTAGTAAGGATCTAGCACAGCAAAGGAAGTCCCGCTCAGTTCAGGCTTCCCAAGTGCTGCTTCCCTGGCCTAGCTGGGGCAGTGCTGGGGATTCCTTCCCACAGCCTCTGACTGGGGCCAGTCTGTATCCCTTCCAGGGGACAAAATCCCCACATGCCAGCAAGTGTAGCCTGGTCCTATCATAAGGACAGGTGGCCCTTACGGCAAGAAACACGGTTAAAATTCTGTGATTATGTGTTGAAACAGCACCATAGAAACTTCCCTGTTTCGCTTCCCTTGTCCTGGTCACTCTCTGTTAAGTTTTCCCAGATGCTAATGAGATGCTGCCCCAGCCTGTGCCCCTGCTCATGCACAGGCACAACCAACGTGTCTGCAGCAGCCCGTGTGTTGTTACACCCCTGCTGCTGCCCCTGCCCATGCACCTCCCAGCTTTTGTGCCAGTGGTGCCCACGGCTGCCCTAGAGCTGCTGGGCTTTGTGGGTCTGCAGGAGATGTGGGGTGGCAGGGGATGCTGAGCTGCCTGCTCTTCCCTGTGCTGGCTGGCTGGCTGGCTGGCTGGCTCTTTCAGTGCTGGAGCAGGGAAGGGGACTGCTGAGGGAGGGATAAAGCCTGGCTGAGCAGCATCAGGCACTGCCAAGAGCATCTTTTTTGAGGCTCAGATTGGGCTGCTGTGAGGAGGGGGCTCCCTGGTACGCCAGGGAACATAATGGGAAAGGCTGGAGTTAAAGACCCTGTAATTGAGGCCTTCAGAATGGCAAGTACAACACCGTACCGCTCTGTTTAGGGGATTTTGTGTATCTCTACCATCAAGGCTACATTTGTCTGTAGGATTAATCACTTTTTGATCCAGAGGGTTTAAGACAGACAGCTTACTAGGAATGCGCTGCACTGCTCTCCCAGGCTGACAATTAGCTTTGTTTCCTCATATTGCCTTGTTTATTATGCCCTTCTCCATCTCCTTTTTTTCTGACTAGCATGTTAATACGCTAATTCATTTTTAATCCATTTGTAACTGTGATTTTATATCTTTCTAACAGAGGATTTTTAGTAAAAGCTGTATGTGAAAGACAGAAAATGAAAACCTTGTAGTGCAGAGCAGAGAACAGGTTTGTATATAGATGACACTGAGAAAAAATTCTTGGAGAAACTCAAAGACAGAGTTTTGCTCTATTTTAGTGCTTTATTGCTAGATTTGCTGAGGTTCTCCTGTTTTCCAGAAGGTCATCAAGAACCTAAATTATACCCATTGCCATTTAACTTGAATGCAAACAGGTTTCTTTGGGACATTATTTGTACTCCACATGAAAGAGAAAGTGTGTCCTGGGAGTTGCATGTGTGCACATCCACTGAGTTCCCTGCAGACGCTAAGAAGCTACCTCTTGTGACAGGCTGTTTTCTCCTGCATGTCAGTCTCTGAACAGCAGAGAAAGCTCATGCCCCTATGTCCCATCATGCAGCCTTCCTTCCCATACTCTTAATCCTTTACTGGTTACCACAGAAGCTGGGCAATGTCTTTACCTCCTTCTCATGTGTGCTGTTTGAATGGAGGGGACAGCAGCAAACCATCCTTGAGCTCTAGACCAAAAACATCCACCAAGGCTGTGTTGGGAGGTATCCATGTGCAGCTCTCACATGGGATTGCACATGTATTGGATCTGTGAGTGATAAGCAAATAACATGACACCTGGCAAGATCCTCCTCCAGACCTGGCAGCTTGCTTTGTGGCTGAAACTAACCCAAACACACTTGAACATTAACCTAAAGTCTCAGAGCTTTCCTGTTTGCAGGCATGGCTTTGCCTTGAATCTCCTGGGTGACCTTGGTCAAGCAAGTTCACTGCTCTGCATCCATTTCTTGTTTGGTAACCTGTGGGAATGATGCTGACTACCTTTATACAGCATTTCGCTGTGCCCTGAGGACAAACACAATGTAAGGACTGAATATTGTTGTGTAGAACAGCACTTGGTTGATGTATCTACTTTGTACCAAGCCAAAGCTTATTGAAATACATGGGAGCTTTTCATTGACTTTGGTCGTGTTTGGATCAAATGCTAAAAGCTGTAAAATTGTTTTGGCCTTCTGACATCTCCAGTGTGAAGTTACTAGCACGGTCAGAGCTGGATGCAGCACAAGCCATGCTTTTCTGTCACAGGCAGTTTGTCTTCCTTTTTCTTGGCTCCTCTTTTAATAAATGTAACCTTTTCTCCTATGGCTCGGGCACTGTGTTGAACTACCCCGACAAATGTTCTCAGATTTTTAAAATATTCGGTATTAAAGAGATCAGGCCAGATGTGTTCTGCTGCCTTCATCACTCTAGGTTGTGTACTCTGTGTTGAAATGATTATTGTCATCACCCGGTGAAAGGCAGCTGATGAAAGACTCTCTCTCCCTCTGATGAGCTATCCATCCTCCCATGCCCCGTGCAGAGTGCACAGGTTTTGTTTTTGAATGATATATTGCTGTGTCAAAGTGGCTTATGTGCTGCTTAAACTTCAGCTGCTGAATGATAGAGAGTATGTATTAAACAATCTCATTGCAACGGGAGCTGTATTTTCTCCTCTCTAGCTTTGGGAACACTGCAGCAACACACCCTGGCAGGGGCTCCTGGAGCAGGGGTCTGGGTACCTCTGCCTTCATGTTTGGGTGTTCACACTGGGCAGTTTTGAAGAACTGCAAGTGGATACCAACCATTTTAAGTCTTTCTAGAAGTCACAACTGTTCTTTCTGCCCACTCTATTGTGTTGATGAAGGAAACCATTTTACATAACATGTTTTGAAATGTTTTGGGTTTGGATGTATTTCCCTAAAACATTTTCTATTCTCAAGTAGTGTAGCTTTCATTTTCCCACTCGTTCCACTATACTCCACTTTATTAATTTCTTTCAATCCTTTGCAAAGCTCAGTAACAATAGCTAAGGAGGGATAGAAGGGGAAGCTGTAATGCTTCTGTTTCGGGTCTATTGCCAGTCCCTCAGATCATCTCCAAAGGAAGCGTTTGATGAACAACACATATTGAAAATACTACTTTGCCCTGAAAAACACCTTGAATGGAAAATTCAGTTCTCAAAGCCTTTACACTTCCACAATACTCCAATGCATCTGGTAAATTCCAGCATTGCTGAGCGGAGCCCATAACATGAATAAGACCTTTCCAAGCAACTAAGGATAATTAAAAAACCCAAGACACAGACATTTTCTCCATGCAGTGACACAATCAAGTACTTAACCAAAAATAATGTAATGAAAAGTCTAGGTCACAAAATAGAGTACTGCAGCCTGGTAAAATAGTTCTCTGACCTTCTGGATTTCCTCTATTAGAGGACTACTGTGCAGTGAGCAAACCCTATTTCTTACAACAAAGAAATTTAGCGATCTGTGAGGCTATGTCACCTTGCTGGCAGAAACACTGAGCAGCAATAGCGCTGAAAGTCAACACTAATAGCTGACACCAAATTAAACTGCCAGAGTTTGTGTGATGTAGTTCTGTCACCCTTTGACACATTTGATGTGAATTCAGAGGCTTCTGCTGTAAACTCATCAGCAGAGCTCATGACGCATCATCTTTACATATCTGTCCATCCACATTTGTCAGCAGCTCCTCCGCTTCAAATGACTCCAGCGACTGGGATATAGATTGCTTTACCTTCACGTATGGTAAACAGAGTGTTTTAACACTTGTGATACCCTCAGCTCCAGCTTTTAACTGACAAAGTCTTGTTAGCTGCACTTCAGCCTTTCTGCATCCACGCTGAATGTGGTGATTGATGAGGGCTGATTATGGCAGTGGGGGGGCCCATCCCTTCTTAACCTGTGGCTCAAATCATCTTCAGTTTGCCCATGCAGAAGAGCAGCAGGCACACTCCTAAGTGTCTTCATGAAGTGCCTGATTGAAAGGCCACAGCCAATTAGGCTGAGCTGAAATGGACACTTGCAGGATGTCTTAGCCTCTCAATTCCCCATGCCATGCCTGCAGAAAGCAGGCACTAAACGAGCACAGATAGCCCTCACATCTGCTTGCATGCACCAAGCAGCTCTCAAACCCAGGCTGGTGTTTCAGCCAGGGAAACACAGCAGGGTGGCCGTGCCCTTGTGTCACAGCCCTGGCCTAGGAACTGCCCCAGCAAGCACTGTGGATCAGATCCTGATGCAGCAAATAGTGCTCACAAGTGAAGTCACTCTGCTGAGGCAGTCATTCACCAGTGACAAAAGTACAATCTTCCCTAAAAAACAACATGGCATTTCAAAACACAAACAGCTGCCCCCACCTCTGCCTCCCTGGCAATCTGAAAGGGATTTCTAATATTTGTTTCTTCTCTAAACCAGTTAGTGTTATTGTAGTTTCAGACCTTTTGGTTATCAGCTGCTGATTTTCCTAGTAATTTTGGACTTAGTGAAATAATGAAAGCAGATCTCCTTAGACGACAGTGCATCCCTGCTGGTGAAGAGAGACTCCATAGATCCATGCCACACTTGTGTTTTCCCTATACACCAGAAAGGAAAAGGCCTGCAGTTTCTTGTTTATGTCTCCATGGTACTTAACGTACTTCCTAGCTTCACTAGCATCTCATTTGCCACATATTCACCTAGAATATCTTAAGTCTTTTTCTTTTACTGACTATTTTTGCTTTCAGTGTAAATTACTACGGAGAGAAAGCTGTATTTAGACTTACAGGAGCAAAAAACAGAGCAAGAAATCAGGCATTTTTTAAGTTTATTTTAACATATGGCTTAAAATACCACCCTCATAAGGTAGTATACCTCAAATCATATTTGTCTAAGTGTGAGCTATAAGAGAACAGGAATAGAAACATGAGGTCCTACAAGAATACCCACTCTATTTTCACCCTGTATCTCCATTCTTCTGCTTATGTAATACTGGCAAGAAAACACTGCATAGTGCCCCGTGTTCCAATAACCCTTTGCACCACTGGAATTATCTCCAAAAAATGATAATAGATGATTTCCATCTTTGGAAGAAGACTGTGAATTTTTTGCCAGGTCAGGGGGTGGGGGAGACTGAACTAGGCAACATCTTTTTCCTATGAAGTATTAATATGTCAATAATCAAACTATCTGACAAAAAGCAGGGAAAAAAGTTTGCACATTTTTTGTTTCTTACGTTTGCTCTTACAGATCCTAAACCAGAAAACTTTGTGAAAATTAGGAAAAGAAGTAAGAGTTTTAAAAGTATTTCCCAGCAACTTCCATTGCCGCTTTTAGTCCTGCTCTGTTCGGAAACTGTGTACCATGCCACTCGGCTTGTGTGAAAGAAGCAGTTTAAGCCCACAGACCCAGCACCTGAGATTTAGCTTGACATCCTAAACATTATACTCTTGTCCTCTAGAAATGCCCTTCCTTGCTATGATTTGTTTCAATGTCTGCAAGAGCTGAGCACATCATTAAAACAATTGTTGAACAGCTAATTCCCTCCTTGCCCAGCGCAGGTGCATTAGGAACACCGGGGTGGCCAGGGAGAACCCTGGGCAGTGATTCGATGCAGCTCAGAGGCATGCATCTGCAGTCTGCACACAGCCTCCATCCCACAGTCCTGAAGCATCTGAGGCTCACCCCATGCACAGGGGGGATTGTAATGGAAATGCTGACAGCTCTTAATAATTATGACTCTTCTAGACATCTTGGTAATTACTATACAGGGGCTTCAGGCATGCAAACAGTATTAGGGTATATCTTGCACCTGACTTGTTTTATTTGCCTGTGTGGCAAAGCTCCTGAGGACAGGAAGCCACAGCTTCTCCTCACACTTTCAAAAACACTAGTTGATCTCTTAGCAGTTTACAGTTACTTACTAACAGCAGTAGCAATTGGGCTAATTCAGTGCTTATTTTGATTTCCAGAATTCCTGTTTATAGACTGTAGAATCAAGATGCTCAGCACAAGAAGCTCAATAAAATAGGACTTCTGTTGTATCCCAAGGAGAATAAATATGAAACCTGCACCTGCAGAGGCTACTTATACTGACTTTCACTTTTGTGTCAGGTCATCACTGGGATCAGGGCTGTTTGTCCTTTCCTGCACCCTCCTAGTTGGCAATAGGGAAAGATAATCCCCCATCTGCAATGGGGCTTGTCCCACCCTCCTGTATTTGGCACTTTCTGAAATAATGAAAAATGTAAATCTTATGAGTATACTTCATGTCACTCTTGGGCAGGTGAAAGTTTAACTTAGGAAAGTTAAAACTGATGAGATGCAAAGCTGCCATCTCTGATATCATCTGGATTATGGCCAGTACACCACAGCATCCCTGCAACTGCACTGCCTGTATGAGGAGTGATTACCTGGAGATAACACTACAAGACAAGCCAAAATCAAGCAACAAAGCAACAGTCATCTAAACCTTGCCTCCAAGTGAAACTGTGGGTGCAGTAAAGGGCATAACACATGTAAAGCAGGCGGTGGTGACATGGGAAGTGATTTGGCCCAGGAACATGTTTTCCACATAGGCCAGAGCTCTCAGAATGGTATCTTTATCTCCATTTTCTTCTCCTTGGACACAGTCTCCACCTCAAACCTCATCAGCCCAGTAATGTGCACACCACTGGGGTCACACTGACCCCTGAGGTAATTGAATTTAGGCTGGTGGCCAGTTGGGAGCAGTTGGGGCTGGGTTGTGCCCACAACAGATGGAGGGCTTCACAGAGATATTTAAATAGTAATTTAAATAAGTTATCTGATAATTAGATATTGTAGCACCCTCTTCTGGCTTCCCGTACACCCTGAGTTTGACTGTCTCTCCCCTTCAAGACCATTCGGCTCACACAGGTTTGATGGTTATGGTTCTGGAACCACGTCAGTCCTGATCCTCTCCCACTTTCTGTAACCTCGTGGCTTCGTCTGGAAGCCACTCCTGAAACTCATATTTTGCACACTGAGTCCCTTCACAATTAACCTTTTTGTGCAACCTTTTTAGAGCAAAATCCCCTTTCTTATTTTTTTAGTTGGCGATAATAAAAAAAACTCCTGACTTTGCACATTTTATATGGTTCTGACTGTACCTCTACAGAAAGGGTTACTACCAAACCATGAAATCAGAAGGAGGGATCCTGCACCAGGAGCAGGAACTGCTGCAGCTTGTGGTGGTTTGTGGGACATAGCGGCCTCTGGCAGCAGCAGAATGGGGAGGGTCCCTCAATGCTGCTGCTAAGGCCTTCACACAGGTTTTGGGAGTGCTGCTTCCCCTCTGGTGTCCTCACTGTGAACCCAGAAGCAGGCAATTATAACTCATAATGTGGGAGTGCAAAATTCCCTTTAAGAGCCAATTAACTGTGAGGACTAATATTTCTGGTTTAGGGTCCACAAATGTCATTATACCATTATAAAATAAACTCTTGAAAAATAATTCACTTTTAAAATAAAACATTGCTTTCCTTTTATCCAGTAGGTTAAAGTACTTTGTTCCTTGGTACCAGCTTTAAATTTTTCATGTCAGGGTGAAAAGCAATTTTTTAATTATAATTTTAATGCATCTGACCATATTTCGAAGTGATACATTTTGAACCCAACTTGTAAAGGTGTCAGAAGAAAATATGACTATTCCATAGGAATATCTGAACCATAAGAACACAGTTGAAATAACACAGTGCTTTTAAAAGTGCCAATTATTTAACTGCAATATTACATCTGTCATTAGCACCATGTGAAATATTTGACGTGTTATTAGGACAGTTTCAAATTCACCAGTTTCAGTGCTCACACAATTTGCAGGAACATGAGGTACCAGGTTATGGCTTCTCTGAAGCAGGTCTAGCAGCAAAAATCAGCCTTAACTCCACTAACTAGATTCTCTTGCCTTTTCCCTTCAGGTGACAAAGCCATCCTCCCACCCCTGCCCTGCACCGCCCCACATCCTTTGCTTTATTCCCTTGGGGGCACTGAGCAGGTCAAACACTGTGTAAGCGGGAAGGGGATTATCTTTGCTTTGCAGGTTTAGCAGATGAAGAGCTGGAATCATCACTGCATCCTGCCAGCAGCCAGCCAGGAGAGGGGCTGGGAGGCGCAGAAGAAGGGTGCTCTCAGCCCCCAAGGCAGCAGTGGGGCTGGCCAAGGGGCCCCATTGCATGTGTGCATCGTGGCCTCTCCAGGACCTGCAAAGCAGTGGTTTCCCTGGGTGCTGCTGCTGTGCGTTGGTGCTCTGAGCACAGCGGGGTCATAGACCTCCTCCCTGGGCCTTGTGAACTGTCATTTTTAGTGCCCCAGTTGCATGTGGGCAGGGAACATGGCAAGAGGCTTGGCTGTGGCTGAGTACTTCTTCTTCAAAGACCATGGAGGTGTCTGGCTGCCCTGCAGCATCCCTCCGTCAACACACACCTCTCACAATCGTTGGCTGCAGGTCAGGTTGCCTATCTGGAGCTGGGAATACTTGGCAAATTCTACCAGTATCAAACCCTGCTGATTCTTTGAGGCTACAGCTTCATTTTGTCTGTCTTGACCATGGGCTCCATAGGGAAGCTCATGTCCCACCTCACTCTCTCCTTGCAAAGGTAACGAAACTGTTGCTGTTAGTTTTTTCCAATCAGGCTGCCTGGCTCAAGCTGTGGGGCTTTAAAAACCCCCTTGTATCACATACCCATAGATCATCAGCGTTAGGATTGCCATAGCTCTGACAGCAACTGGAGATCACAGTGTACTGAGGGAATACTCATGCAGCACACAAGAAAAAGGTATTTCTACCAGGGGGATGTTCCAAAGCTGTGAATGCAAACACAGCTTCATCACTTTCCTGAGAACAGTCAGTGAGAAAAACTGCTCACATGCTTAGCAGTCAAACAGGAAAATGAGTGCCTTTTGGAGAGCAAAAGAGGAGAGGACCAGGAAGGTATATGGTGATGTTTTGATGGGCACAAACAAAACATAATCAGTGGCTCATTCATCTTCAGGGAGAGAAAAAAATGGATTGTAGAGAATATCACAGATTTAGGTATTCCTTTGTTACTCCTACCCTGAAACCTGGACCTGCCTCAAGCCCCAGCTCAATCAGAAGTCTCTGGTACTTTATATTTCTTTGACACTTTCTGTGCTTAGCTCTTCAAGGCTCCTAAAAACTTGTCTTTGTAGTAGGACTCAGAAGTAGCACTTAGACCTTTGGCTCAATACCAGCGCTCACTCAGCACAAACCACTCATCAGCCCTTCTTGGTGACTGCTTTTTGGCATCTCAGGCTGATTCCCCAGTATAGCTTATATACCTAAAATGCCTAATCAGGGAGCTCTTCCCACCTGTTTCCCTCAAGAGGGTTTGGTGCAGACCTGTTTTGCTATCTCTGCCTCAAATTGTCCCTTCCACCTTTAACACCACCCAGTGTACCTCCTTGTTGGATGTGTGAACCCCACAAGGCAGTGCTGGAGGAGCACAGCCATGTTAGTAAAAGCAGCAGCAGCCTCCAGAAGCACGACATTTTCTCCCTTTCAGACAAACATCTCTTTCGCCATTTATGATGGACCAAAGGTCGAAGATAGCTGCTCTACCACTTTCACAGCTTTGCTGAAATTTTATGCCCTGGAATTGCTGTCAAGTTTAATGTTCTTGTTTTATACAATGAAATAGCAATTGTTCCAGCTCTGCAGCCTGGATGAATTCACACTGAAAGGGATGGAAAATTTCAGGTGAAATTTCACAAACTGCTCAGACCTTCAGCCAGTTGCCTTACATTGGATTAAAAGCAGACATAACCAGCATTTACTTGGAAAACTGACATACCTGGAGAATTCTTTCTGAACCTAATATCAATGCATTTGAGAGGAAACCATCAGAATATTTACCCTTTTGTACAGCTTCATTGACCTTTTCTCATAACTTCTTGTTAGCTTTTCCTTTTACAGGTTTTTGGTATAGATCCTTGGTTATAAGTCCATGAATCTCTGACATGTTATTGCTCTGTAGAAAGGAAGGTCTTTGTGTTTTACACTTTTAAAATACAAAACCTCAAAATGATTCCCTCTTCAGTAGTATTTTTACATAAGCATGGCACCATCGACAGAACTTCCATAGACTTTGATGTGTAAAAACCCCACAGTTGAACTTTAAGGACAAAACATTATTATGCTTTAAATGTGACAATCTGATGTTCTCAATACCTTGAAATGTGGTAGAGCTAGTGGTTTACCTAAATGCCAATCACCATACCCTCACCATAACAAGTCACAACTTAGGGCTGCCTGGAAGCCCCTCTGAAACACCTGAGCACAATTTCCAGCACTTACAAAGCAAATGCAGAGCTGATGAGTTACTCCAGAGGATTTTCACATGGTTCATTTTATAATTGCTGTGAACAATCCCAGAGGAGCCCTGCTCTTCACCCCAGTGGGGGAAGCAGCACTCTGAGGTCTAGCTACATCTGCAGATCTTGACATTTTTCCTCATTCCCCTCCTGGCAAGTGGAAACTGAGCTAAGTCTGAAAGCACGAGGTGTAACTGTGATGCTGAAGCAGAGCTGATGCGCAGAAAATGCAGAGCCCCAGAGTTACCTTTGGTCCCTGTGAATTTGCTTGCATGTCCACAGCAGAGCTAGGGGTCACAGGTTCACTACCACAGCACCAAACCCACTGCAAAGCTGTGCCTAAGCCTGTCCCTGGGGTGTCAAAGCAGCTTATTCTGCGTTAGGAAGGGAAGAGGAAAAATGTCTCCGTGACTAGTAAGTCTAAAATCTGTATTATTGTCGAACAAACAATAGCAGCATCAGCTGCTGCTGCTGCCCGGAGAGGGGCAGCCATTAGCGGCGCAGGGCAGGGTACCTCCGGGGAACCAGTGCTGCCTCCGGCACTGCATCCGTTCTCTGCAGCCTTGGCAGGCAGTGACAGCCAGGCTTGTGGGGCAGAGGCATGGGAGAAACCAGTCACTGGGAAATGCTTTTCCTTCTCCAAAGGACATAATGAAAAACTCATCACTGGCCACTCTGGAAAACACAGTGGGCTGTGGTGTTCCTCCAGCTCTTATTTAGCTGGCAATTTGCCTTATGCTTTTCAGACGACTGTTAGTGGCCATATTTTCACATGGCCCCGTGCTGTTGATTGCTGCTGCCATGCTTCAGACATGTTTGAAATGTCCTTATTTGAATTATGACTTGCAACAGCTGTATTTAAAATCATATACTTCACCTTCACTTTCCACAATCAATATTGTTAACAGGGATAAAGCTATGGAGGGATAATAGGAAATATTTATTAATTTCTCTCTGTGCAGCCATTCCCAGCCCTCCATTACTGCATCCCTGCTCTCAGCCACCCTCCACAGAGTGATGCATCTCATTGCTGGATGTGGGCAGTGTTTTGGAGCCCAGCAGCAGCAGGATACAGCTCTCACAGAGCACTGGGAGAGGTATGCTCAAAGGACCAGGATATTCCCCTTGCATGCTGCCCCTGGCAATGGAACCTCACATGCTCCCTACATGTTACAGAAGGGCTTGCCAAACCACCTCACTGTGCCTCTGGGTGCTGGGGAGGCACTGCTGTGGCAGGCAAGAGGAGGGCAGGGGCTCTCCCATGGGTGAGGGCTTCTCAATGGACTGGTGGTGGGTCACACCTCCTCTGCCATGCGCCAAGGGACTGCTCTGCCCACTGCATACTTGCCTGTGCCACCCCGTGTGTCTATGGGGCATAAAGGCCATTCAAGTCCTCCCCAGCTATTCTGGTAAGGCTCTTAAGACTGGACTTACCTGATTCAAACTGATGCAGCTCCATCAAGTCCATGGAGTGATGTTGTTTTATGGTAGCTAAAGCCTTCACTTGTTAGTTTTTATAATTGAATATACAGCTCTTCCAATTTCAGGTAACGGACACCTACACTTCCACATTGGCAAGGGGTTGATTTACTCCAATAAATATTGACCTGCTGTGATGAAGCATTCTTATTATCAGGATGTATTGGTACAGCACAGATATATCAATAGATTTTCAACTCAATGTTTTATAAACATTTTACAATGATATATTTTGAACTTACACTGACATGCCTTCGAAAATATTTGTGCTGGTGGGGAAGCTGTGAGCTCACTCACTTATCCCTGACATGGCAATGGCTGGCAGGATGACCAAAGATTCACTAGAGCTTTGGGCTGTTATCAATTGTTTTGCATGTACAAGCCCAAGCATGGGTCAGGCGTCTGTTTGCAGTGCAGACTCACTTTCACAATTTGCCCCATGAATGGTCCTTCATTCTATCCATTGATAAAAAATGGGTTTCTGAAGCCACAAATTCTCACACTGATTTCTACAGAAAGGGTGTTTTATTTGATCTTCAGAAATTTCAATATTTGCATTTTGCTCCTCCCAAAGGTGGCATGGTGGAGCCAGGGACAACTGAGCAGCCTGATGTTTCAGCTCCAAAGCACGCTGCTAAAATAGCCTTCTCCCTCCTTGTATTTGTGAAATAAAATGCATGAAGAGGCAGTGTAAAAGCTCTCTGGGATAACAAGCAGCATGGTATGTAGAGTAAAACATGGGGCCTACATTTTCTTAAGCATTTTTTTTCCCTGAGAGCAAGATATGTTTCTTTTTCTTAAAATGACCAACTAAGCTACTGACTGAGCAGGAGTGTTTTCACAAGAGCCACCAGCCTGGGCAAGATGCTGGTGAGAACCTCTGGTTTGGTCTGTCCCGCTGCACAGCTGCACAAAGTACTGGAGGAGGAACAGCCTATTTTTAAATCACTGTAATGGACAAACTTTAGCTGCTCTTTGGCAAGGGGCAATTCTCTAATCCCAGAAGAACCAGTATCATTTGAGCTGTCAGCAACTGGCAGCCTCCTGCTGTCAGGCATCGCTGCGAACCTTGAGGTGGCCTTCCCTCCGTGATGGCATGTTGGCATGCAGGAGCCCCAAACTTTTCTGAACTTGTTTAGTTTATCTTGATTAATAAGCTCAAGTATTCATAAAGCTGAGGCCTGCCATTAAGGAGGCAATAAGCCATAATTTGTAATAAAGGAGCTACCTTTTCCAATTGTCTTCAGCTGAAGCGGAGAGTCCCCATAATGATTTATTGCCTTACTGCCAGGCTCTTGATAAGTGGACACCAAATGGCTCCTCATTACTCAAAAGCTCCTCTGATTTTTTGAACCAAAGTCCTTTCCAAGCTCCACTTAGTCCACTTTCCTTCCGAAGAAAATGAATCAAGGCCCTTTTCTCAGTAGCCTATAAACTATTTTAGCATAAAAAATATCATAAATGAGAAAGGAGAAAATCTTGTTTGCTAAAGGGCTGCTGGATGAACTGCCTCTTGGCCTTTTGATAGCATCTTTGAAATGGAAATGGCCAGCTGCCTGACCTTCTGTTCAATGACCCTTTTTGTACAAAGTCAAATTGCAGTGGCTTCACAGCAGCAATTCACCTATGGACATAAACTAGATTTCAGGGGGGTATGGAAGAGAAGGCTTCTATCTGCAGTTTCCTTTGAATATTTCTTCCGTGTTAGTATTTCCCACACACAATGAAGAATCAAGCTTATCAAATAAAATAAATTACTGTTCATTAAAGGTATTTAGAATTTTACTTCAGTGCCTTACATCCCTCTACTTTTTTACATTATGGATGTAACAAGCCTTCTTTAAAAGTCATTAATCAAAAAGATTTAGTATGTGAACAGTGCTACATGCGCTTCTGAAAAAATTCTATAATCAGTTATTGGATTGTGGCATTAATTATTAAACTCATTTTATTAAAACACACGGAAAAATATAATTCTAAGCGGGATGAAAGATCAGCAAAACCAAAAGAACAGAAGAAATATCATATTTTCAAATGTGTTGAGACTTAGGTGCCCAAATTTAGAAGCCGGCTGGATGTGTGAGATGTCCAATTACTGTGAAAACCGGCTTTCCTGTCCAATTTATGCCCATGCAGCTTAGTTCATCCTGTGATACAACTGCTTTTTAAGAGCAGTCACTCTTTGTTACATGTATTTGCCAAATTCAAACCCATTCTTCCAGCTGGGGTAAATCACTCGTGCTCTATCATACCAGCTGAGAAGCTGTCCAAGGTTTCCCAGATATTCATAGAATCAGGGCACTTGCTGGAAGGAGCCAGAACCAGTGTGGACCATGGCAGGATTTCCCTGGCTAAAAATCCAGTCCTTTGCCTCCCACCACCATCACAGCAACACATCCTTTATCTTTTGGCTTCATGTCTGTCTCTCTGCCAACTGCCAAACATCATCCGGCCAAAAAGGAAAAGAGGGGGATGTGTCTTTCTAAGCAGCACATTTAGCAGTATTTCAACTTTGTCTAAAATCATGCCTGGATCATATAAGCATAAGTAATCACTCATAGCTGTCAAAAAAATTAGACCCTTAAGGTAGCTAGTACATTTTCTGATTAAAGAGTGGCCCTGGTTGTTGTTTTACAGCTAACAGCTGGTATGTTAAAGCTAAAATCTGAGTGTCAATTAATTCTGTATCAGATCAGCTGAGAAAGACAACTGTGCACAAGCATATGGTCATTGCAGGAACAAGGCTGCTGAAAGCTGAGGGCATTTGATGGTTTCTGCCTGTCGCTCTTCTCTTCTGATATTGTAAATGAGGCTAAAACAGTTTAATTCATGTAACTGGCAGTCAGGAGGAGCGTTTAATTGAGGGAGAGGGGAGGGCTGGCAGCACTGGCAGGTTCTCCTGTGGTTGCTTGATGCGCAGTGGATTGTGCCCGGTGGCAAGTTGCCCAGCCTTGTACCACACACAAAAAACAGTTCATAATTACATCATAATTCAATCTGAAGTCTTGTTTACAATAAATCCCTTATGAAATTAGTATTCTACCCAGCAGCAGCCCTGGCAGCTGCCAGCCCTGTCACCCTGGGCCGTGGCATGGGAGGGACCCTGCAGCCCCAGCCTGTGCCCCTCACTCTTGGTGAGACTGTGGTGGTGGCCAAAGGGACAGGCCACACTGCTGTTGTGCCCTGTCTTCTTGCTTTTTTTGGCAATGGGTAGACATGGCTTTCAAGTTCAGGATACACTAATGGCTTAGGAATGCTCTAATTGATTGGTTACAATGCAACTTTGAAAGAGAAGGAAAACAACAAGTAAAATGGGTAGGATAAAGTACAGATTAAGAGACGACCCTCATTCTGTTCTTGCTTGCACAGGTCAGGCCAGGAAAAGTTTCAAGATATATTTTTGGGCCCCCAAGCTCAAAGGAGCATCTGTGTATTTGGTTGAGCTTTAAGCAAGTGCTTCTGTCCATTCCTACACAGCAGCACCCTCAAATCATGTGGAAATTCTGTCAAATCCAACAAAGTGAATTTTTATGTAATGTCATGTAGAAGCTGTCAAAGGTTTGATCCAAAAAGAGATTTAGGTGAAATTCAGATTCCTTACTTCAGAAATACCATCCTCAGAATTACTATCTGGCTGTATTTTGATTTCTGAGGCACTTAAGCTTCATTTTCAACATTGAAGTTCGAGTGGCCACAGCTTCATGCCGCCAGAAGCTCCTCTGGCATGACCAGGATCAGCAGGGTGGCACCTCCTGGGTTCCAAGAAGGCGATGCTCTTCAATTTGCTGTGCTTTCCTTCAAAACCCTCAGTCTCCCCTGTGCTATCTGGTCTCTCCTTTCCTTTCACACAGCTGGGGGCAGAGGTGATGCCTCTTTTCCAGAGAAACCCTGTGGTAAGGCAGAGGGAGACCTGGGTTTCTCTTCTTCTGCCTGAGAAGCTTGTGTACAGGGGTGTCATGGCTACTGAACTGTGCTCCTTTTCTATAGGAAAAGCTTGTGGGGAGGCCTAGATAAAAAGCTTGTGGGGAGGCCAGAAGAGAAATCACTCTTCACCCCTCCTGTTGAGAAATGCAATTTGGAAGGGTCCCTGGAGGCAGCAGGGGCAGTCATGAGCCTGAACATCTCACTGAGAGAGTAAGGTACTCACCTAGGAGGCAGGATGGGCCCTGCTGGCTGTGCACTTCGTGCAAGGATTGATGTAATTAAAAAAGACACAAGCGAATAGTCATCTGATGTTACTTCTTGTTTAAAAGCGTCTGAAATACTACTGACAGAGAAGGAAATGTCCTCTCAAGTCCCACATGTGAAGGACTCTGAAATGGCCAAGAAGTATATCACAGATGTTTAGAGGAAAATAAAAATCCCCTCTCTGAGCTGAGAACAAGGATGAAATATTCAGACCAAAGGTTAGTGTCCTCCCATATATATAAACCTCCTGGGTCACCGGCTGTTAAGATAAAAATGTTTCCTCCATAGTGGGGCCCCATGAAGCTGTAGCACCACTGTGTTTACAGGGGAAATAGCAAAAGGGAGCAGACATGTTTCTGAATGGAGTCAAAACACACAAACCCTGCTGCAGAATAAGGACAGCCCCGGAGTGCAGCTCCAGGGAGCTGAGCAGCTGAGTGCCCATGGCTCCAAATGGAGAGGAATCTTTAGAAACTTTTCCAGAGGACAAGAGTGATTTTTTTCCCTCTGTCTAGAGCTTGCCCCCATCACCAATGCATGTGAGTAACTCCCAAGGAAGTGCCCTGCAGCCCAGCTCTACAACTCTCATGGGATGAACACCCCCTGCAGCCATTCCCGTGATCCAGCATCCAAGGACAGGCTTGCCAGGAGCTACCAGCCATTACTTCTACAGCTACAAAACAGAATGCTTATGCTTCCTTTTCATCCATGCTGTCTGAGTTAACATAAGGCTAAAATAACCACTCCAGTGCCTTGTTTGAAATGAAAATGGCTGCACTTTTTCATTGGGAAAGTCTTTTATCATCTCCCTTTTCACCAGTGGCACCGTGACAGTGAAAATCAGTTAATGCAATCCTCACGAATCAGCACTAACCCCACAGATGCTGCGAACCTTTGACAGAAGAGCTTCGTACCCTGGAGGAAGTTACCTAATTCCTAAAGGTCTTTACAAGTTTGGCACTCCCTGTTGTTTCTGCACAGTGGCGGTGCAGGATTAGGGGCATGACACAGACACCACTGCCGATAGAAGTGCTGTGCTAATACCTCTCTGAAAATCATCTGTTGGCTCCACTTAAAATCCAGGGCTCCCAGGTTAAGGAACAAACACTCTTGTACTCAGATTAAATATGTTTATCTCCTAAAAAGGAATAATTATGGAATCCCAGATTAATTCAATTATTTTACTTAAAATAACAAGCTGAATCCTGCTGCGCAGCTTAACCAAACTAATGAGCACAACAGCAGGGACGAGCAGAGTGCTAGCTAGGGGGAAGGAAAAAGTGGTTCAGAAACCAGTGTGAGAACATGCAAATAAAACACCTACCAGGTTTTATGACTTGCCCTTATAATCATTGCCTATGCTTCGAGGAGTTCTGCAGTGCACAACTGCTTATGCACACTTATTTTCTCCCAAACAGTTGATTGTTTATTTTTAATGACAGAAGTATCACGCAGACCACAGCACATAGATTGAAGACGCTGCATCTGTATCTGCTTGTTGTTATTCCTGGGTTGTGAATATTTTAAAGCACATGCCAACTCTTTGCGTCTGAAAATCAATGGAAGTTTGGCTGTTGACTTTAACAGAGCTGGATCAGATCTGAAGGTCTGTACCCCCCACTCCCTTTTTAAATAAGTGGGCATTTTATAGGATAATGGTCCTGGAGCGTATTGATTGGCCTCAGCTATGCTGTACATTGCCCTTGCTGGAAAATGTAAAACCTGTAATGGGCTGAACACAATGGGGATGTGACTGACATGTGCCGAGGGCATTTTGGGGCTCAGGGCTGCACACTGTTTAGGGTGCTGCAGCGGTGGGAGGTGTCATGGGGGACACCCAACAGGCCCAGCATCCATAACCCTGCATCTGCTCTGTGGGTATGGCGGTCTTGATGCTGTGGGCTTTATATTGTCTGCAAGGACAGCATACAGGCTGTGTGTTCCCCTGACCACAATGGAGAACAGTGCTCCACACACACACAGTGCTGCGGGATGCAGCAGAACGGCCATGTGGGAAAACATCAACATCTTTTTGTCTTACTGCCTTCTTTGTGTATCAGTAGTGTTAATATTACTATGACTAAGGTAAGTACGGAGAGACCTGTGGGGTCACACAGAGATGGTGTGGGCCCTAGTAAAGTGCTGATGAATATATCAGCTGCATGCCAGCCTCATCGCTGCCTTAAATCAGCCCCTGCCCTGTCTGGTGGCTGGGTATCTGCGTTTGCTGCTCTGTGCAAAGAACATTCAAATCAGAGCCAATGTCCTAGAAAAAAATCTTTCTGATACAACAACTGATGATGACAGCCCACGTCAGCGGTAGCCTCTTATTGACCAGTGGGGGTTTTGGATCAGGCCCTCCCCCGTGGTCATTTCCAGAGGCAATTATTCTGATAGCTCCTGCTTTGCCTTCTGTCACGTAGTGCTATTGCTCTGGGGCTGGCCAAGCTACTGAGCTCTCCTGGAAGCCATTTCCCTTCACTGAACTTTGATTATGAGGAATTGGTTATTGTCCAGGGTTTGAAAAGGAGACCGTGCACGAGCCCTTGCTGGGCTGAGGCACTCAGTTCACTCTCTTCATAGCCCAAAACAAACCAAACCACAGTTTTCTGATGGCCACATATGATTGCGATGCAAGCTGTGCACACCTGCCTGTTCATCTGAATATGGGAATCTACTGTATGAGACTATCAGCTAAAAAACATCCCATACTGTTGTCTGCTTCCAGGACTTAAAGAGTCTGCACACACAGGAAATAAAATCTGAGCTTTGCAGAGATCAGAGGAACTTTTTTTTTCACCTGACTTCACCCCACTTAAAATAGTATTTTAGGTACAGTATTAATGAAAAGCTACTGCCATAAAAGCAGAGAACGTGTGTGTCAGCCAGTGTAATAAAGGCAATGTAAAAATCATAGAAAGTTGATGTGCGACATGTACTAGCCCTATTACACAGGCTGTGCACGCACGTGCATGATATTCAGGACACCCTCTTATCAGGTTTAATTATATTAGTACCCACTGCTCATCTGTATCCTGTATAAAACCAGCAAGGCAATCATTAGACATGAACGTTGCAAGATAAAGCAGAGAACGGAGCACAGCAGCGGCTTCTCTCTTGCGGCTTGATTTGACATGCTTGCATAAACACATATAGGACAGTACTTTACTGTTTATTTCAGGCAACAATCAACCAAAAAAAAACCCTCAAACTGAAATAATTTGATCACATTTTTCCATAAAAGAAGAAGCTGAACTACTTATGGCTACAAAGACAGAGGAGATTGCATTGAAGGACTGTGAATCTAGACCTCTTTGTTGTGTTCGCAGGGATTTTCAGGGTGATTTAGTGTGGATTGATTTGCAGTTTATTCTGCAGCCATTGTTTGTAATGTGCTTTGCAAGCTCATGTACTCTGAACCTTAATTGTTCTAAATTAAACTATGGGGACCAGACAGAGCACATTTCAATCAGAATTACAAAATATTGCACCAAATTCCTTTGGGATACATAATCTCTCGCTATGTCTGCAGTGCTTGTATACATGAAGGAGGAGTGAGAAAGCATATTTAGGAAGACATTTTACTATAATTTAATTTACCCTTTTCCATGGGTAAAGCAAACAAGGATGGGGATATTGGCAGAAACAAGCAAGAGAAGTCGTTCCGAAGCTGCCGCACAGCGGTATTTTTTGCACCCTGCTTAAGCAACGGCTTGTGCATAATTCTCTGTACAGGGCATGGCAGATAGAAAAGAGCTGCCAGCAGTGAACGGCTAGGTACCAACTGGGATCACAATGACTTTGGCAAGGTACAGAAGGCGATAAAAGCTTACTTGGGCTAGCATGGGAGGAAGGAGCAATATAACTTGCATTGATTCGGGCAATTCTGGGTGAAAGAAGCTCAGATATCAGTAGGGTTGGAGCCCTTTTAAGCCAATATGCCTGTAGAGAAAGATCTCTGTTATATTTACTTGAAAAATAATTTTATGTATCCTTGCTCAGACTGACCCCCTCTCCTGAAAAGTTGGCAGCCAAGGAAAACTCTTTATTTTTGTATTTTTCTCCTCTTCAGATAATTGCTTCTTTAGTGGAAGTTCCTCTGAAGAACCATGGAGATGATTTTCTGATAAAGAAGTTATACATGAAGATATAATTTGGGAGGAAAACACCTGGTGAGGATAAGAAAGAGCGTGAGAATGCAGAAAGGGTGGCAAAAGTAGAGAGGGATTTTTGGGAAGAGCAGATGATGCCAGCAGAAACATCACGGCCATAGGGAAATGAGGGCTCAGGGCAGCTCAGATGTTAGGCTTACACAAAGCTTTTCTGCTCAGGATACCAAAGCCCCAGTAGAAGTTTCCTTTTCTATTCAGCACTAGACTGGGTTAAAATTATAGAAGACCATTTTTGAAGATTACCAAAAATAATTCTTCCTGTGCCCCTGTCCCAGCGAGACAGAAGGTGGCTGCTCCAGAGCCCCACAGGCACCTCAGCATCACATACCTGGAACAGGGTCATCATAATTTTAGGCTATATTCTGCATTGCTATTTGGGCGATACGAGCTGGGACCTCCCAGCAGTGGGGAACCTCAGCTGCTTTGGGGGCAGAAGCAATGTCAGGATGCGAAAGTGCCCAGGCTGTACTCCAAAGAGACCACCTGAACCTCCCTGGGGTGGGCAAAAGGGAAAGAAGAGTCTTCCCATTCTATGGGGCAGATGGTGGAAGAGGTCCTGAGATGGTTGCTGAACAACAGTGAACTTCTATGGCAGAAATAAGGAAGGAGATGTGATGAAGGACAGAGACTGACAAGCTATGTCCCTGTCTGAGGGGTCAGGTGCTGTTCACACAGGCAGTCCTTGGCAGGCCCCATGATTTTGGGATAGGAATTCAAGTCCTGTCTGAGCTCACAAGTATCAGTGCCTCTTCCTGTCACTTCCAGTCTAGAGAAATACGGATCAACTGAACAGCAGCTCGACGAGCTCTGGAAAGTCACAAGTGATTTGTCAGAGCTTTTTCTCTGGGAGGTCACTACGAGTGAGAGTGTATTTAGGCACCGTATGTGTCCCTATTTATTGACTGCACCTGTGCTTCCATGCCGAGCCTGAAACAAGCCTGCTCATACTCAATTTAGCATAGCAGTCTGAATTAGTTAATTTTAGTCAGTCAGTGATTGTTACTGCTAAGATCCACCAATGTTCTGCGTTGCACAGGCATTAAAATTAGTGTGAAGATTGACAGCCTTTTTCCAGAATGAATAAAAGTATCTGCACATTCATGATGAATATAAACAGAAAGGTCAAGACTCAAAACCCAGCAGTCACCTATATAGTCTCCAAACAGTAGACTGTCTCATAAGGTCACAACTCATTTAAGCCCGATGCTTCCTATGAATGCTCTGGCAGATGTACATAAGTGAATGGCTTATTTATCATCAAAGACTAAGCTCAAATATAACTTTATTGAAAACACTAAGTTTTTACTCCCATGTTTTAATTTAGACTACCAAATTAAATTCAATAGCATTAGAAGAATAGATTCAAATGCTCCGACTGAGATAGTACTGACTGAATATACTGTTCTCAGCGCGTGTAATGGTCTGACTGCCTCTTTATGTCAGTGGTTTTTAATCTTTTCAATGTTCATACATCTAAAATCTTCTGCTGGAGGAATGGGCAATTTTACTGAAAATTTAAGCCAAATGACAATAGGTTTTCTATCCTTGAATATCTTTTATAGTGCTCTCATTCATAGTCCCTGGACCACAGGTAAGAAAACACTAACTGAGGTGTTTACACAGCCCTCCTTCCCACGATACCTGAATACCGCAGTCACCATGGATTTACTTTTGTTACAACAATGTGAATCATAAGAGCGCTATTTTTCTCATTCCACCTATCTAAAGAGCAGGAATACTGAGGGTAAGATTTCAAAAATAAATTAACAGAAATCAAAGATTAGTTGCCCAAATCCATCCTTATGAGCCTACTTAACGTAAAAACACCCTGCAACTCTTGTTTGCAATATCCATGAGCAGGCCAGGATTCTCAGCCCCATTTATCCTTTCCAACAGTGATTTGATCAACCGAATCCTTACAGCATTAATATTTGTTCAGTGTTGAGGTTTAGCTGCCCAACTTTTCAGAGTGCAAATGAAGACAAAGATCTGAATTGTTGGGGCAAAAATGAGGTAAGAGTAGTCATTTATAGCAGTTATAAGGTTAGCTCATCCAGAGATTTTGGGTTTGGTGATAACTTCAAAACTGAAACTATATTAGTCTCATTGCATAAACCTGTGCATCCACCTAATTAGTCCTCGTGGGATCTCTATTGCAACAGTGCTCCAAAAATGTATACTAATTTTTGTTACAATGGCTTATTTAGAGCGAGGCACTGACAGAGCCAGTAGCGCCAAGACAGACCTGCTATGTGCTCTGCTGGTAACCAAATGAGATGGTGATTTGGTGACTTAAAAGAAAGGATTTCAGTGGGCCCAGCACAGGCTACTACTTATGTAAAAAAAACCCAAACAACCCAAACCCAGTGTCACACAACCGACAGCTCTGGCACAAATTAAAAGGCTTGGTAGGCATAGACACAGGTCTGCTCATCTCGAATGCTGCTGAAATCCCACTTCCAAAAGGACATTGCTTGTGTTCAGAGTGCCAATCCTACCCCCATTGTAAGATGCATAAGACAATACACAAATAAATGCAATTTACGCTGATTACAGAACTGCTGCCTTTTCTTTCCTCTGGTGTTGCCAATAGGACAGAAAAAAAAATATTTTTGGGGAGAACAACTCAGCAGCTACAGTTTCTAAGTAAAGCGTATTATCTGTACAGCGAAAAAATCAAAACAACCTTTTATTTGTCACTGCAGGGAGAAGAAGAAATATGATTCCTGTCTCCTGGCTCTGTAATGTCCTCTTCTTCAGCTGTGCATTTTGTCCAGTTGTGTCTTATCATGTTAGTGAAAAGAGGGTTTCTGCTGCTTTCTTTTTCTGTCTGTCTTTCTGTCTTTCTTTATTCTGTTTGTCTTTCTGTCTCTTTCTCTTTTTTAATACCTCCCTGTTCTTGACCTGACCTCTTGCTCATGCAACATCTCAGTTTTTAAATGGTCATTCACTATCACTATTTCTTTTGGGAAACACGTTTCTAAGCCTAAGCATACAAGATTATAGCAGATTTCTTAGCTTACTGTGTAGTGTGTTTCCCATGTGATAGCTTCTCCTCAGGAAAGCTATTCTTTCATGCAGCCATAGCACCAGCATTGATCAGTGGAAAAGTTCAAGGCAGCAACTCATCAAGCACAGCTTCAATACTAGATTCCAGACAAGGTCTGCAATAAATAAGACCAGTAACAAAGCATCATATTTCCTCCTTACACAGAAAACCAACAATGACACAGTTCTAAATTTCAGAATATAAGGACAATTTCTTCTCTGCATTGGAGCAAGATGAAAGCTGGAGGTATACTCCCTTTTAATATAAACTCTCTTTAAGTAATCATGAATTTTTAGGATGCTAGTCTTTGAAGTGTGCTAACATATTTTAAATGCACAGGTTCTTACTGTATGAGATTTTTCAGTGCCTTTACTGAATAGGATTTTAGTGTCTGAGCGCCATCATATTATTGAATATGAGTGTTTAGAATATATTATTCTGACCCCAGTGTTAGTTACTGCTTTTTATAAAATATAATAATGGCTCCAAGATTTCAGTGTTAGCCAACAAAAAAAGAACAATCTAGTGCTGTAAGCAGATAGGAAAAAAATTCCAAATAGCACTGCGATAAAAAATATACACCCTATGAGGCCCTCACAGATTATTGCTATTGATTTCTTTCCTGGAGACGTGGAAATGTTACCAGATGGGGTGTTAGGCAGTAAGTGTGTGGGTGCAAACGCAGTTTATTGCTTGCTGTCTAGAAATCACTGAAAACCTTCACAATTCTGTTTGGCTGTGTCACATAAAAAGGTAAATTTTTTGCCCTACACTGGTCCTTACAAAAAGCTACATGACATGCTATAGCAATGAGCATACAGAAAATTTGTCTCTAAGGAAAAAAAGATCAACAAGGGAATTAAACACACTGAGATACATGCACACACTTCCCAGGGACTGTAAAATGCCTTGCACATATTTTGAATATTTGTTCTCATCTTGGTCATATCCTTGCACTATGCTGATTTAAATTCATCTGAAAGACTAAATTGATTTATTTCATGGTTTTTCTCTTTTACTTCTGCCTGGAACATTGGGCTCTGTCCTGTATTTTATGCTTATGAAAGTGCTAATAAGATCGGCTGTAGATTTCTAAAAGTCAGGTACTGGAGCTGGAGTATAATGCACAAGTGTGTCTGACCCCCTCGGGGATGCACCCATTAAAAAAAAAAAGGCTGACCTTCTGTCACTTTCTTCCTCCTCCCTTTTAATGATTCCTCCTATATCCTTTTGAGAAGATCTTTACAGCCCTTTGACCCCTGTTAGAACAGGAAGACTTAAACAGCTAAAAGTACCCTCAATATCAGCAGTTGCCAACAAGAGCTCAAGAGGCTTTTTAGGAAATGCCAAAAGACAATAACCTACATTTTCAATGCATTTAGAGACAGGTCCACATTCAATATTGTATAATTCCCCCTTCGTTTGCTTTAGCAAAGCACTGGCTCGCACTGAGCTGAGGCCTGACACTACAGACATTCCCGCAGCAGCAAAGCTGCTGTTTTGGCAGCAAACCCATTTTTAATGACAAAGCAGCAAATCTGTGCTAAATCTACACGTTATGTTACTTCTTATTTAGCCTTCAGAAAAGCAGACTCGTGTGCTTTGGAAAAATCAAGCAGCTCTGGCTTTGCTCTGGCAGCTATGCCCACCTCCTACGCCTCCACCAAAACTCATACCTTGCTGTTTCCTGACCCTTGTAAAATCATCCACCACTGAGCCCAGCGCATGCCACTGCGCTCCGTGAAGAGAAGCAGCGCAGCAGAACCAGGTCATACCAGGCTGAAACCAGTCTTTGCCTGTTCCCAGTAGATATTTCTCATGTGGTGAGAAACAACCCAGCAATCTGCCGCAAAGCAGATTGGTGCTCACAGCTGGATAACAGCTTGTTACTAAGGTCGGGTACAGGCATGAACATCTGGTGGGAGGGAGCCTGCACGGGCCAGGTAGAACAATGACAAGATGAAATCAAGGGGTAAAAGCTCCTTTGTCAACAATTGCTTAAGGAAGCTTGATTACAGAATGCAAAGGAATGTTTTGTTTGTGCGTTTCTGCCATATTGTAGATTCTTCTCTCTCTTGAAGAGAGGCCTCCGATTCTGCTCTGGGCCTCTGCTCAGATCAAGTCAAGCAGCAGGACTCATCTGAACAGGGCAGTTGATAAAATGGTCAGTGCTGAACTGGGGCACCGAAAAGCAATGAGGTGATAGTGGAGCAAAAATCACCTGGGAAGTTACATGAACTGTTGCAATGGTGTCATGCAATCTCACTGACAACTCCTTATGAGTGTCACTAGATAAAACATCATTAAAATAACAATTAAGCAGTGTGATGTAGCCATCATTAAAATCCAGGGAACAGTGTTTTGAGATTACATATAATTTAACAGAAAGTGAGGCAAATCCACTCAAGTCGCCATGATCTGATCTTTGGGGACACTAACCATAAGAGAAGAGCTGGAGCTGCACTAAGATCAACCTTACCCATCTCACTAAGAGTTTGCAAAATGTCCCCTGATACAACCAAGCCCCTGGACTGTCAACACATCCAAGAATGATAGTAAAACTTGTGTTAGACTGAGGGAATTTAGCGAACAACAGGGATGAGTAATAAAAAGGTATTTCAGGAAGGGCAATTAAACATGGACACTTAGGTTTCTTTCGGTATTTCCCAAGACTCTGGTTAATATTCATTGCTCACAGCACATACTAACTTTGATAGCTCAAGCAGTTTTCCACTGAACTGACTTAAAAGAACTTGTCTTGATGCAAGTATGTCTGCATACTGCAACAGAGTTCAGCCCTTTTTGCTGCTGAGGATGAAGATACTTTTTTAAGCATACAAAACAAGTCTCTCTAGTCTATTTGAGCAATTACAGTATGGAGATTGAACTGTCATGGATGACCTTACTGGGTCATTTGTAGACCAATAGGCTTGGAAAATTGGAAAATTGATGAAACTAGTCTTCATGGTAGAGATTTCAAAGACAGTAACAAGGAGACCCCCACATGAGTGATGTTCAAACTCTACAAAATGAATGGCAATGAATATAATTGGGCAATACTCCAAATAAAGTGTGATCCTCCAGACAATCAGATATTTTATATACAATTCATTCTAAAGGAAAGAGAGCCTTCTGTTTGTGTGTTTGTGTGACCTGGTGGACAATGCAATAGTAACCAGGTGGCCTTGGCGTCACACTGACAAAGGATGAAACTTAGCCTAATATTTTCAGCAGAGAAACTCCTGTGAACTCAGAACACACACATGGCAGAACACCACTTCCTTCTGACTTCTGCACACTCTGTGGTGGCCACATCATAAATACAGATACAGAAGTTATCCTTGTTTCCCTTAACAAGCTAAATGTTTCCCATTAGCAAGGGAGACCAGGTGTTTCCTCCTTTGTGTGTTTGCAAATCTGGCCCAAGGGCAGTGATTTTATAATTTCCAGTGAAATAACGAGCAGCCCCAAGAAAGGGAAAAGAATTTAAAAAACACAAAAGGTAAATTTTTCCTGCAAGCTTCTTGCTGCAGGTGTAAAATAAATCACAATATGGGTTTGATAAGGCTTGTAGGCCAAAACAAAGCACAGCCTAGAGTCCCTGGCTCTTGCTTTGTCCTCTTTGAGGAGCCATGTCCCTTGGGGACCAATTGTGCAGCTCAGAGAGTCCTTTTGCCTGGTGGCCTGTCATGGAGTCTGTTGGACTATAACTCACAGCTGCTATTTCAGAAACATGTATTTTTATTTGTTTTAATTCATTTCGTACACATGCATGTGCGCACACGCACATATACAAAAGCCTGGCTCTGCTTTTTCAAGAGGCCTGGAGTGCCAAGGCATTTAATTATTTTTCACGCATTAGCTTTGGAGGGCTTCAACAGTGGAAGAGTACTTATTTGTGGATCAGATTGACAGAGTGCTCCCTACAAGTGCTCCAGATTCAGCTCTATTGAATTTGGTGCAATTACACTGAGGTCCTGATCTTGCAGAGCAAGGGGGACCCACCCCCGTGATGTTCTCAGTCTCGATGTTAAAGCTAAGAATATGTTTAAAGCTTTTGGGGACTGGAGCTCCAATCTCTAAATATCACATGGAAATAAATGTCCTATGACTCTCACCAGCTCCTGAAGCTGTAAATCTTTTAAGTTTATCATGAAATATTAAATAAGTAAAGCCAATGCTGCAGTCAAGAATGAACCTGACACTAAAGTCAGACCTTCTAGCAAGCAATCTTCATGGGGTGCATATTTACATAAGCATTTAGAAATCATTAATATTTAGGCACATTGTAAAGCACTCGTTACCATAAAAAGGCAAGAATGCTCTCTCAATTTGCATCCGTACTTAACTAGCAAAGAGCCACCAAATCTTAGATTTCTACTAGGCACATAAATCTTGTATATCAGAGACAATAGGCTTCACGTTAGCCAAAAACCCCCAGCAGAAGCAGTTAGTACCGTGTAATAGCAGTCGCTTGTTAATGAAATCCATCCTTTGAAGGAGTGATTTTAGAACTCTGCAATAGCCAATGAAAATTACATGCAAACATTATGGCCATTTGTTATCATTATAAATTGTGATAATGTCATGGCTGACTTACAAAGATGATGACCTGAAAGGCCATGACATTATGACATTACATTTTATCAATAATGAAAAATTGCTTCTTTTGCATGATTGTACCAGAGGTGAGCCAGGACCCTGAAAGGCTGCTGGCTCATGCAGGCTGGTCTCAGCACTACAGTGGAAAACAGACTGATAAAGAAGTATTTAGGGAAAAACAAACCAACTATAGCAAGACTAGAGACAGGAGAATATATTTACCTTACAGTATTTAATTTGAATTTCTGAAGGCCTGGATGATATATATCTTGAACACAGCACAGAGGAAGGTTCACCCAATGCAAAGAGCTTACAATAGGCTCCTTCTAGGACTCGGATGGCACAGTGAAAGCCTTGGGGACCAATGAAGCCCTTAACAGAAGAGTTTAATGTTTTCAATGGCATTAACTGACAATTCTGATTTGGTTGTTTTCTAATCCAGCCTTTCTCTCCACTGCCTAGAGTGCCCCCTCTGCCATGTACTTCAAACAGTCAGCTTTAAGACGGATCTTAGTGACATGCAGTGCCCTGAACTGTCTGTCAGGGAGAGGTGGGATGAGCTGGCTGTTACGCAAGGAAGTAATTAGAAATAAAACCAGCTCATCTGTTACCACTGGTACAAGTGCTGTCATTTGACGGCTGCTCCAAAAGCCAAAAAGCTGCAGTCTTGCAGGACATGCAGTTCTGCTGTGCACAAGACATGAGACTTCTAAGTGCACAGAAACCTGAGCTTGCAGATGCCTGAGTGGTATTTACACCGTAAAAACATGTAAAGTCAAACCTCCAGCCTCATTATTGCCAGGGCACAGGAGAGCTGGACTGCCTGAGGAATCACAGGAGGTGTGGTGACCACTGCATACTGTCCTGCACACCGGAAGCGCACTCATGGGTACAGCATGATCCCTTCTGCATGCTTCCCATGCAGCATTTCCTGCCTCCCCTCCTGGAGCACAATATGTATCTGAGAAGCACAATATGGAGTCCCTCTCCTCAGATACACATGGCCTTGACACACACAGCAAGAGTTACAGTGCTGTGCAGCCTCAGCACCGCCACATGCGGTTTTCCAGGATCACGGAACAACTACTCTCACAGTCACTAAACTGCTAGAATCCTGTGTGCAACTGACTCCTGCACTCCTGCCTGCTGTTTCACTCTAAAGAGCACAAAGTTCACTGCAGGATCTCCTACCAGCTACCCCTCGGCCTCTGCCCCATGTCCCACCATCACCTGCCCAAGGCAAAGGCCTGAGCAAAGAGATGAGCCTTGCCCCCCTGCCTGGTGCTCCCACTGCTGCTGGTCCTGTGGGCAACAAAGGCAGAGGCTGCTCACTGCTTGGTTTGAAGTGAACAGGGGGTATAACCCCAAGTTTAGCCTTAACCCTAAATTCCTCAAGCCCCTGGAGCAACAGCAGAGAGGCATTTAACAAGCAGGGCTACCTGACTTAGAGCATTCCCTTGGCCAGCCCCACCATGCCTACAACAGGGGATGTGGCTCTACTCCTCTCTAAGGTGGGTACATTAATGTCACAAAGATGCCTATATATAAAATACATGTTCCCTCTGTAATTGTTTAGAAAGCATCAGCCAAAAATCCCTTGTGCATTTGTAGTAATATTTGAGGACAATTTTATGGCAAATATGAAAAGAAATGCCCAAAGTGATTCTCTTACATACTGTAATAATGAAGATCAAAAAAGGAAAGTTGATCATTTTACTTGCTGTTTTGCCAAGGCTATAATGCTCCAAGCGGATCTGTACAGTGATGGCTTCTCAGTAAATCAACACATAGTGCTTGTGTTAATGTTTTGGCTTTTTCTTAGAGCTTGAAAAATATGATTTAATAGAAGTTGGAAGCACTGTGGCACCTTGTCTGCTCTCAGCTGCATGTATTCTCTTAGATGGTGACAAAGAGGCAAATACTATACTACACCTAAATACCACAGGCTGAAATTCCTAAAATAAAGACTAGAGGAAATCTAAAATAGTTATATCTTGGGTGCAAAGTACATTTAATTATATTTTATTTTGGTTTATGTACTTATTTCATAGCAGGAACAGAAAATACCTATTTATTTGATGCCACTTCCTCACAGTATTTGTTTTTTGCGTATGTTCTCTTGATGCTACCATTTCGAGCTATCTAAGTGGAAATTAAAAGCTGTAACACTTTATAGCTGAAACATATTACAGAAATTGCCTTAATTCCAGTGGAAAGGATGCCGGCAGCAGTGCAAGACAGGTGCTTCCGGCACACGGAGCAGCAGCACAGAGGAAGGTTTGACCAGTTTTCACCTAAGAGGTTCACTTTTTGTGCACATATGGGCTTCTGCTGGTGGTGTGAAATCCCAGGGCATCTGCCAAGACGTATTGCTTAATGTTCTCTGCTTTTCAAAGGTTCAGTAAGCAAAAGGGTTTATCCTGAGCAAGCTGCTATGACCATGACAGGAGCAAAACACCTCTGTGTATAAATTTGAAACCTTTAACCTCCTAACTGTCAAATTTCAATATTTCTGGTCACAGTGTTAAATGCACCCTAGCATTTTTATTGAAAGAGTTTTCAGTGTATCAGGATGGAAAAATCAAAGTTTGCTTTTATATTTACACACTGTTAGTAAGTTGTTAAAAGAAGAATAAAACTAGGTGACTGCCAGCAATATTTTGTATTAGTGTAAGCTTTACAGCTGTAGCATAATAAAATAGCATTCCTATTCTCTCTGTAACCTGTGATGTACAATCTAAATGAGTTACTGTTATTGCTGCTTTAATATACACTGCATCTTCCTAATGATAAACAGACTGTACTACGTTAAGGCTAGGGTTCAAACTAGACAGAAAGGAATAAAGGAAAAGATTAGATGGGATGAGATAGGATAAAATGTCACCTTAGAGAAAAAAACCCCAAAACAACTTTGAGCGAAAATGTAGTTTCCAAGTCCTTCAGATACCAGTGCTCATCTTACCTATTTACTTTTAGTTGGTATTTTTTGACTTTACATATACAAAAGGTGTCACTGTAACTGATAAATGCAGGGATCTTACATTGCCCTACCCGGAGATGGTATCTGTCCATTTTTGTGCATGAATTCTCTACCATTCCATCATGAAGACCTTTATGACAGCAGACAAGTGAAAGAAAAAATGGCTTTAGAAAGCTATTTTCCTTTCAAACAGTAAGTAAATATTATCAGATATATGTGTGACAGTGATGCAGAAACCTGACACAGAGCCATCCCTTCCAGGGGAAACATTTGGCTCCTTCTCCCTTCAGTGCAGCCACCACCAGAAGCTTCCACAAGGAGCACTGAGGATGACATTTGTGACTCCTTGACAAGGCAAAACCTTCTGAAATGTCATCACTGGCAGCATATATGACTGCAGAGGCTGCTCCCTACAAGCCCCTTACAGCCAGGACACATGGGGAAGACCTCCCAAGGTTTCCTGCTCCCTCCATGGCCCCGGGGATAGCTGCTGCCCATGCAGTGTGGAGCAGCCGCCGAACGCTGCACAGCCCTTGCAAGGCTGCTCGTGCTTCTAAGCTGTGTATGAGCCAGGATTCAACATTTATTGTTAAGCCCTGCTGCCAAGAGGAAAATTCATTTTGGGGCAATGAGAGGATTACAACCGAGCTTCTGATCTGCCACGATCCCATTTTACACTGGGGTGACTGCTGGCTTCAGTTAGGTTACTGTGCTTTATGTGGAATAGATGTAATCAGAACAACAAGGCTCTAAGCACCTAATTCTGCTGCAGAAGCATCTCTGCCTGTGGCTCTTAAGCACAACAGGATGACAGTACCAGCATCTCTCAGGGCCTGTAAGCAGAGACCTGTTGCTAAACAGCCCAGGTTTTTCAGAGATGAAAGCAGCAGCACATGGCACTTCTGGAGGGGAACATTTTCTTGGATTGCCGGCACAGATATTTTGTGGGTGGGTGATGCACAGAGAGCCCTGAGCACCACAGTGATTTCCTGAGCTGCATACACAGCACCAGTCATGTGTTCCTCCTGCTCTCCTAACAAAAGCATCATGAACATTTCTGCCCATGAGCTGCAAGGGGATCACCTGTACAACAGCTTTGTATGTCAAAAGCTCTGTCCTCTCCTCAACTCTGCATGGATACAGTACCAGCATGCATGATTGGGGTTTGTCTGTAGCCTCACTTCAAAACTGATTCTCAGGAGTCAGACTTTTAAGTAAAAGGGCATCAGAGGATACGAAAGCACCCAACTGTCCTCTGCTAAATGTAGAGGAATATGTTTCTCAGAGTGGGTTAGGAGCACTCCCCTCCCTCCTTGGCTGGGTGCAGGAGGACTCCATCACCTCCATCTGCTCTCCCTTGTGTTCCCTAGGATACTGCACTCCTCCCCAAGGCACATTAATCTGAGCTGGAGGAGCCCCTGAATGCAGCAGGGTGTATTTACTAGTGAGCAGTTTTAGCTGTATGTGTTTCTCAGGGCTGTCTCACGTGTCCTGGAAGCTCAGCCCTGGCTGGGGACCACAAATGGGAGGTCAGGCTCGGCACAGTGATGCTCAGGAGAGCCCTGAGCATGGGGATCACTCCCACGTTGAACAGCTTTACAGGACTCCTGTGAGGGCAGAGTCAAGCCATCCTGCTCACATAGGCACAAACATGGCTCCCACACATTTCTCTGGGGACAGGGGTGTTCTAATTTGCTTAAGGAGGCATATCACTGGCAGCTGAGGAAAGGTGTCTCACTGCCCTCTGACCTGTGACTCCGCTTGAAAAAAATGAGATGTCAAAATGCTCTCTTGTTCTGAAGATGCAGGCAGCAGCAGCTACTGGAGTCAAGCTGTTTAAATTCACTTGTTAAACTAGTGATGATTTCCATGGCATTGATAGAAAAAGGCAAATATATGGCAGTTGCACCTACACTTGCCCCATTTCACATGGAGTTTTTGGGTGAAGCTCAGGTAGCTCCTGCCTGCTGGGGTGGGACCTCCTGCTTCACCCCTTTGCCAGCCCCTGATGGTGTCCATGGTTTTGCTAGGAAATACTTGTAGCCTTATTGGATTTCACACAGCTCAAAATGTCAGCACAACCTGAAAATCAACAATTCTGCCATTCTGATCAGAAAGGAAAGGATGGTGAGATCTGCCCTTAGTGACACAGGATAATACAGAAAGGTCTCGTACTGGAAAAAATTAAGCAAAGTGCAAAGAAGTGGTGGTTCTGTTCACATGAAGCACCAGGGCCATTTAGTCCTAATAGTCCTTTGAAACACACTATTCAGAAAGGTATTTGGAGTTCTTATCATGTTTAGGAACTTGCTTAAAACATTTCTGTATTTATCTGAAATCCATTACTAATTGTGATCAGTTTTGTCTGTTGAAAAGCAGGAACTGGAGCCTGAGGAAAGTCTTTGGGATTAGCAACATTTTCTAAATGCATTGTGACAGTGAAAAATAAACTTCATAAATGGTTGTCCAGTGCTTATCTATTTACTATGATTTATAATGAGATTCAGGCCTTTCAGACCTGGAAGATTCTTCACCAGGAAACGTGCCCACTGACTACAAGCAGCACCGCAAGCAGGTATGAGCATTGACCATGTAGGAAAATGTGTGTTGATGGCGAGGGCACTGGCTGGGAGGAAGGCGGCTTGAGATCTATCCCAAACTTTGCCAGGATGTACGGGATGACATTGGAAAGGTCACTGAAGCTCTGTGTGCCTTCTGTTTGCTGTCTACAAAGCAGCAGCACTGAGCAGGTCATTCCCACAGGACCGCAGGATCAAAGGAGAAGAGGTGCTGTTTTGCTGCTCCTAACTTTGCGCTTTTCTAGGGACACGACTTCTGCTGTTGCTGCTCTTGTTTTCAAAACATGCAATAATCTCAGTTTGGTCAAATAACAATCAAATACTATAATTTTAGCCATGAAATCAATAGTCATGAAAACGGCCCTGGCTCATTATAGCTCTCTTGGGGGGTGAGGGTGTCAAATAGATAAGGATAACAGCAGAACACTGAAAGTAGAGCGGATCAAGGACTAATTGTAAAAAAAAAAAAGATGCAGGGCCGTTTTTGTGACTAAATGTAGGAATATTGCTGAGTTATGACCCTGAAATTATACTCCCTGTTTACAAATGCTTATGCAGATTCTTGTGTATTTCTCAAGCTGTTCCTTAACTTCAGAATATCCTCAAGTTTCAGCTCAAATGATTGCTTGGTATTCATCTGCTATGTGGTGGCTAAAATGTTCATTGTGCAGTAAGAAGCAAGAACAATACCATGTTTATGTTGTGTAACCAGCACAAATACAGCCCAAGCCAAAACCCACTGGGCATTGGGTCAAAGCCATAACCAATACAAGAACAGTTGGTGCAAGCAACCCAGGGACAAGCTGTGGCTGAAATTTATATAAATGTTACAGAAATATTTAGAAATAACTATTCCCATCTTGTGTCTTTACAAAGATGCTGGCCAGCTGAAGTTTCCACAGCAAAGCAGCACTATGTAATAGAACATTATAATTCTATACCATAAAACCGCCTGAACTTTGAAGAGGAAGAGTGCCTGTCCTCACAGTGGACCTGTGATTGCTGGGACTTCCTTCAGCATCCCCTTAAATTGCTGGCATTTGGCTCATTTGTGCCGCTTCTATTCAATTGTTGTCTGTGTGATTCAATTTACCATTTAGAGCCATTACTGAGTGTCATGAACTTTCTTAATCTGAAATGCGAGAATCTTCTCTTAAATATGGGGTTGCTGAGAGGGAGGTGTCATGGGGGCAGGTCCCGCAGGACCCAGCGGAGGGGAAGGAGGTGGAGAGACCTGAAGAGCAATCCCAGCATCACTTCCTCCTCTTCCTCCTCCCACCTCACTGTACCTTCCCTCCCCACTGCCCCACTTTGTGTCATTCCCCTCCTGTCCACATAGAGCTTTGTGGCATTTGGTATGGAGGCAGGGACCTACAGGGTGCACGGATGGTTTTCCACACCAGGGTGAGTAAAAGGTGTATTTATCACCAGCTACAGTATTCCGGCTGGGAGCTGAATTGTGGAAAAATTAAGATTATTATTTCACTCCTTCCATGATCTACTTCCCTGCTCTGTAATGATATTAGCAACAACCAAAAGAAAAACATATCTGCAGAGAGAATTTCCAGGCTTGATTAATGCTGTTTGTCAGTTTGGCTGGGCAGAGCATGACTGTGGCAGGGAGTCTCCGAGCACAATCCTTCAGGCAAGGCTGAAGGGGCTGTAAACAAGCTATGAAAGTTTAATGACATTCAAATATCTGAATGACTCCTCAAACGGCATAGTGGTTAGGAATTGTCCTGTACAGCTTTTGTAAAGAATTCACAGGGTTAATGACTAAAGAATGGAGTTCTGGTAATCAATATAGTCCTCTGGCTCTATTGATTGGAATCGCCTGCTTATTTTGCAGCTAAGATTTTTTAGCCCATTCAGAACAAAGACACCCTAGGGGACTGTTAAGTAAATAGGCATTTAAGACTTTTTCGTTGCTAAGAAAGTAGTTAATTATTATTAGTGCTTAAAAGTCTTGATTCAGACAGAACATCTCAATGAACATCATAATTTTGCTAGTTTTCTCTATGCTTTATGCGAATTCATGTGTACTGGCAGCTGTTTAGAAGGATGCACCTATTGGGCTGGGCAAGGTGCTAAGGGATGCTTCAACCCAGGAAGGGCTGAAGGCACTGGGCATCTTAGCTGAGGACCTTGACACAGAGAAGCATCAGTTCTCCCAGGCTGGTTCAGTATTTGTAGGAGAATGACTACTAAACACCAAGGAATCCCCTTTGATCTTTTGCTGAAAGATGACATTCGATGGGGTTGAGGAAAAAAAGCTCCTCAGAAGGGAGCTGGGCTTTATGTATACATATTCTTCCCCAGAGAACGTGCATCACAAAACAAACAACTTTCCAGCTCCCCATACACATAACGACTTTCTGCTGCTGACATTGTTCTTGCAGGACGAATTTGCAGAGAATCATCAAATCACTTAAGGCAGATGCCAGTACAAAGTACTGTCACAGAGCAGGGCAAAACCCAGCCGACTGCCCCTTGCCTGGCTAGCAGCATGGCCCACAGCCTTGGGAAACAGCTGGGACCTGACTGCATTCACTTTAGGGGCTTTCAGAGAATGGATCTCAAAAATCGAGTCTGCAGTCAGACATGTTTAACTAGTGATGTGAACTCTATGGTCAAGCTGAGCCTGCGCTCAACTGCAGCCCTGTGCTGCAAACTCAAGTCTCACGCTTGGCCCTCAGACCACCTAAAGCTGACAGGGCCTGTAAGATCCCCACTACTTTCACAACCATTATTACTAATGTTATTTTCTTACTACCACACACATTTTAACTTCTTTTTGTCTTTTTTTTTCATTTTAAATGAAAAGCTGCTCCTTACTTAGCAGAAGATGGAGAGCAGAATGTTGCTTCCCCACTAAACTACAGGTTACAATGGAGCTGCTTTGCATTTTCATGCCACTCTAGCTTCCTTTGCTCCTTACCTTCTCAACCATTTTTGCTTGTTACGCTTAAAGCTGTGAACCCAGTGTATCAGAGAAAAGACATCCTTTTGGGACTGCAAGCATAGCTGATCTTTTTCATCCCCCTTAAAAATAAATTATCATAGCTGCTTGTTAGTAGGAGCATTTGACAAAAACAGAGATTATGCACCAGTCAACAAGCACTTATTCACCAGCTGAGACATTAAGAAAACATTACAATTCATATATGATCCAATTAACAGCTTTTTCCCATCACAATGATTTCCTACATACTTAGGCTATTATATACAATTTGGTAATATGTGGAAGTATTCATCACGCTTGCATTCCCTGACACTAATCCTGTTTGTAGATTCTCCTCACTTTCCCCTTTCTAGGATTTAGAGTGGAGATTCCTGACTATAGCCTGTACAAAGCAATGGCTGGAATTTAGCCATAAGTGATGTTGCAAATCCATAAAGTGATAGATAGAAGCAGAAGGGCAGCTGAGTTCCTAATTTTACACGCATCTTAACTTTGTCCCTGCCTTGTACAACTGTACCTACAGTACCTTTGCTCAATGTCACACTCCATCCTTCGTGGACTGTTTACTAACACTCGGAAACCTTCACTCCCTATTTGGTCCAACTTCTAACAGGGATATTGGCTAAATACAACCCCTGAATCCGACTTTAAATCTCAGCCCAAATCTGCTGCTGTCAAGAATCCTGGCAAGTGAATTTTGAAGGTTTCAATGCACTAAATAGCAGTCTCTCATTTTGGTTACCACTGAGGTCTATCGTTGATCTGCATCAGGAGAACCAGCAAACAAAAGATCAAGTTAATTGGCCCAAGAAAAGGAACAGTTATGATGACTGTATAATGATACCTATAGCAGGTTCAAGACATGAAAATCATTCCAGGTCCAATATAGAGGATCATTAGATAGATCTACACTTTTCAGGATTTGATCCAGTTTGCAACTGATTTCAAGTCAACTTGCAGATTTCAAGTCAAATGCAGAGCCGCCATTGCTATAGTTTTATAAATCACTGAACACCACAAAGCTCTAGTGGGACAAAATGGGAGGAAAATAAAGTAATGGGTTTCTCAAGTGTTTCTGAACCTTGGGGGAGAATCAGATTTCGAAGACAAATGGAAGGCAGCTAACCCTGATTTTGTTTCCACTGTGGAGCGTCCTTAAAAATGACAGGTGAAAGCCGCATAGCCTTTTGTGCAACAAACGGTTTTACAGTGAGTAACACAGTTTTGGTCACACTGGAACCTCCCAAGAAATTTTGTAGGGAAAATTCTGTCACAATTTGGGATGGAGGAAGGATTTTAGGATTTGACAGGTTTTCTATTTTAACTTATTTAGTTTCTCAGTGGTCAGAAGCATTTCAGGTTGGATAAGACACTGAATTGGACTCCAAAAGGTTGGTTTCTTTTTTAAGAATGTTTTTTGGGATCATCAGTGGTGAAAAATAATCTGACGTGTTATGCAGTGTTAAGACCTATTGTGTGTTGCTGGGAATGTGATGCTGAAGAAACAGCTGTAAACAGTGCATATTGATATCGGATATGTAGTCATTAAGAAAGGAGAAAAACGAAGGTCCAAAGCCAGGGGATTAATGCAGTATTGCCCAGGGGCTACACTCAAATATATTTAGTTTTCCAATTTGTAGTTTTAACTTTGCCAATTCCATCTGTTATCTTCATTTATAAACACCCCCCTCTTTCTGTCCTCTGGCACCTTCCCCTCCCCCTCTTTTTTTTCCCCCCCCCTTTTTTATAATCCTAGCTTCTCACTAAAACACATGGGATCTCCCTGGGGTGCAGAGTCAGAGAACATTTTGGATTGCCAGACAAGGTGACATTCACCCGGGAAGAGTCGAGAAGTTGGGGCTTTACCTTTGCAGGACTACAGAGAAAACTGCACCATGTTCTGTCAGGGAGAGGACACAAGGATCCTCTGGTCAGTCTTTCTGCACAATTTACTTATTCTCTTTCAAGGAAGAAAGTATTGTCACCCTTGATAGCAAGTTGAGTTAAATTTCTAATGGCCGCATACACCAGATATTAAGTCTTGAGTCTTGATAATACAGAAAAGAGGAAGAGGGTTACTAAGCTGGCTTTGTGCAGTGAGAAATGACATTTGTCTAAAAATTACTAAAAGTGCTCCCTCTCCATGGACAGCTGAAGTGCCGGTACAGCCAACTGGGCAGACTGAGGCCACTCTTGTCTCTAACAGCCTGTGGTGGTAAGAGTATCATACAGAGTGACCCCTTCCCATAATGTACATAGAATGAAAGTCATGGCTATTTTTATTTTGCATTCAGAATGGTATTAAGCTTCTGAGGATTGAAGCTCTCTTTCAGGCCCCACCAGAGATTCACTGTGGGACTTTATTCTGTCCCCGCAGGCTCTTTTTGCTTTTATTTCTCTATCTGTTTAAGGGGACAACGACACCTGCCCACCCAAAAAAAGTCTTTTGACATCCCCAAATTAAAGTAAAAATACTCATTATTGAGATGTAGGAGACAGAAGGTGATAACTTTTTTTTTTTTGCTAGAAATTTCTCCCTCCAGTAGGTACTCAAGATGCATCTTTATGGTTTGGTTATTTACCATGCTCTGTATGAATTATAGAGCAGGAATCTTATATCTTGGTATTCACAGTAATGCAACATACTTACTAGAAACCCACCTAAGCAATTACTTTTCTGATCTATTGCCAGATTCCTTTCATATCAGCTGCGGCAGCTTGCAAAAACCTAACAAATAACATTTTACATAGTCTTGTAGTCTATATTCAATTTTATCTGATTATTTTTAGCACAGTGATTTGAGAATCCAAATTACAGCTAAGCAAATGGAAAATTCATTTTCCAACAATGCCTTAAGCCTCACTAGCATTTTAGAGTAGAACATTTCTGTGATGGCCTTTGATTCAATCCAGGCTGAACGAAAGACATTTCATCACCACAGAATGCATTTCTTTATTTGCCTTGGATCTATGATTCTGTCAGTATTGAGAGAAAAGAAAAATCAATGCTGCACTATAAACCTCGGGCAGCCCCTGGCCAACGTGGTCAGCATGGTGTGAGCAAAGGAAATGGCAGGGGAAAAAAATTGACCGCTCAGCAATAGTGTGGCACAGTAACGGACAAAGCTCTGGGCTAATAACAGCTTGCAATTACACATGGAAAGCCAAAGCTTGTAGGGCATTCAGTACGAAGGGGATGTAATACAATTTATTGAACCACCGGTTAGAGTTCTGCAGCTTCTCAATAAAAAAAAAAGCCAAAAAAAAAAAAAAAAAAGCTGTGGACCTGTACTGCTTAAAAGACAGACTTATATGGTGCCAGCAGGGGAAGGAGACCTGAAGAAAGCAGAAAGCCCTTCCTTTATGTCTTGGATAGTGAGCAAGTGGGAGAATGTAGCCTATTTATGCTTTCTAAAAATACACCAGCCAGGCTTAAAGGCACAGCCTGCTGCCAGTGCCCAGGCTGCTGCCACTGGCGCTGCACACACACATGCACCCTGCGCTGGAGCAGATGTGACTAGGCACTGCTGCTTAATTCCTAACACACAGTGCATCTACACTGACAGCATACTGCATGCCCTGCCTTGCTGGGAAAGGGGGAAGTGGCATGACAAAGTCTTTGCTCAGATACAGTCATTTATCCAAGAGAAGCAAGGTGTTTCTGCAGGATAAAGCATGAAATTAAAATGCTAGTAAAACAGAAGTAAAAATATTGAACTGAGAAGAAGAATCTTTGATAAGCATGCTCTGGAACGGACAGAAATGAAAACTTTTAACTAAAAGCCAGTGATGTAGTGATCAAAGGAGGCAGCACCATTTCTGAGCAGGTCTGGCTGCAATAGTGAAGGTCAGTCCTGCGACTGGAGGCTACTCCCTTCTTGTCCACTGTGGTGCCCTTTGCCAGATAGGACAGTTAGGGACACTGTGGCCACTGCCCACAGCGGGGGCACAATGCCAGCTCCACAGGGATTTGTGCATCCACCAAGAAGGAGCAGTGGTTGTTGGGTATAAGCAGTAATAGGGCAGCCTGCAACTGGCACACCATGTGTTTGTATTTATTTGTGCTTTCAGCGATACATTATGTTTTGCAGACAACGATGGAAAGTTTTGTCACTTGATTGCACGGAGACGGGATTAGTCCTACAGCCAGAGGTGCCAAGTACTGCTCAAGCTCCGATGAAGCCTTGGTGCTGACAGTGCTGGGACAGCTGGGAAAGCTCGACAGCCTTCGGGAATATTCCGCAGCAGCACCCACTGAGGTAGATTAGAGAGCCCTTGGTGTGGCCAGGGCAGAGTTTGCCTTGGAGAAACCTCTGCATGACACCATTCTGACCTTTTCCTGCCTATGTTTGCATAAATGCATGTTTACCAGAGAACAGATTATCTCTTGGCATCAGTTTCAGGCATCTGGCATAACTGCAGTAGTAGCAATGTTGCTCAAAGCCATGATGTAGAACGAGGATCCATCTTTTCCCCAGTGTTTGTAAAACACAGCAGGAATTTTAATACCCAGCCACCAAATCCTGCAGTTCCCAGGGGACCCCGATCTTTGCAGCACCACATGGGTCTTGCAATTGCCTGACCCCATTTGTACACATTGCTAAGAAACATCGTTTCTTATATTTTTGGCTGATACTGACTTCCCAAGTACTGCAGTGCTGTGCCAAAGCATGCATTGAGAACAACTGAAGTAACAGCCACAACGTAGCTAATTATTTTGTGTTCTTAACTGAAGAACCAAACTCCCCCCACAATGCAATACAGCTACAAGATTCCTCACCCTCAGTAATAAGTAACAGACAGATTTTCCCATTGCAACCAGAGGAACCAGACAATCTCTATAGCTGTTGGATGCTATCCCAACAAGAATCTGGCCCAGAGGTATTTTTGTTTTATCTGAAATTTCATTTCTAGAATCCCAGCCTAAATATTTTACCCCTTCATGTTTTCACATCAGCCTCGTCCTCAGTGCAGTTTACAGCTCTAATCCTGCACTGTGGGGTCACTTCTCCAGGGTTCCCTGCGCAGGTTGCCGCCTGCACATCACCTTCGATGACAACACACCAGAATTACCACATGAGAGGATACGGTACATCTTTTGTGACAATTATGGCAGGGTCCCCGGTAACTCTATTCCCTGTGCGATAAAACAGCCTCACGCCAAACAGTCACTCAACAAATCCCTTGCCCCTTATCGTAATTAAGTCCTTCTACATGACATGGTGCAAGAGATAAGGAATTTGTATTTAAGATGTGAAAAAAACACTGGAGAGAGGCGGTGCTGGGTATGGGGGCCGCCGCGCAGCCCTGGCACAGCGGGAACCCCTCGCTGGTGACTTCTGCAGCCACAGGGACGGGGGAGAAGGCTGGGAGCTCTGACCATTCCCAATGTCACCTGCAGAGAGCCATTAGCCCTCTCAGCCCTCCTATTCCTACATGCTGAATCAAATTAATCTAACAAAAACAGATGACCTGTGAGCTCAGCCTGCCTTACAGCAAAGTCAAACGGGAGCGAGGGGCAGCGGCGGCGGCAGCGAGCGAGGCAGGGAGGATCCGTGCCGTTCCTGCAGCCCCTCGCTGTGGCCTCCCGCGGATCTCCCTCCGCTGCCGGCTGCCTCATCCACGCACCTCAGCCACCTCTCCCTCCACAGCCAGACTAACCCTCTCTTGTCTACCTTGGACCGGCTGTGTGCAACCCCCTCCGTTACAGACATACACACACACAGAGCTGCTGACCTAGAGGTGTTAGCCACTACGCAGCTGCCGTTCTTCTCACATTAATCTATAGGAATCAATGGACATTTCATTAGAGTAATCAAGTGTGGATGCATCCCGCATTTATATTCCATGCCTACCCCCTCCCCCCAACTGCTTTCACAGGCTAATTGGTCCTACAGCAAAGGCTACGTGGATATTTTTCCCTATAGATGAGTGTCAAGAGCAGTTTTTTTTGCTGCTGGTTGAAATACCTATCAATAGAGAGGTAGTATAAAAGCCTTCGCCCATCAGCCTGTGTCGCTGATGCTAATGCATTATGCACTCCCTGTTCTCACGCACCCAACTCCCTCCTTTACACTGCTATCCCATACATCCACCTCATTTACATTTACTTCAACAAGAGAATTAACCCATTGCACTTTTCCTTTTTTAAGAAAAAATAAACCCAACATTGCAAGAATTAGTACTGCTCTATCAGCTCACAATACACTGCGGAAATTGCTGACTTATTTGTATTTCACCAGTAACCTTTTTATTTTCAGTCAAATCTCTTCATCTTGCTTACTGTGTGATATCTGTGATATCTTGTTATTTCTTCTAGTATGTTGTGGTTTGTATGCTTATTGGTATACAATGACCCCTCCTGAAAGGTACAGGCAACAGCATTGTTTTCAGCATCCTTTGTTGTCTGGAAGGGGATGCTTTCCTCCCTGCTCACCTCCACAAAGAGCACAGAGGTTTAGAGTAAGGCAGCAAATGTCACAAGAGATGCTGTCCCTAAAATGAATATGTGACAGGAGGCTCAAGACTGAGCAGGGCCCTCACAATCAGGGAACCAGGGGCTCTGTTTGAATCATCATTTGGCAAGAACGAGAAAATGTCATGATACTTGTTTGAAAGTTACTTTTTTCATGAGATCATGGACTTCTCATTCAAAAATAATTTAAAAAGCTTTTTCAGGAGGTGGGCACATAACAACTCATCTTAAAAATACATGAGAGCTTCAGGAATGCCACTGAAGGTAGGAGGCAGCCCAGAGAAGGCAGATGGTGGCTCAGGATGCTGTGCCCAGGGCTGTGGTGTTGCTGGAGGAGGGCCCTGGGGCATGAGGACCTCTGCATAGGGCACCCTCCATCGCATGCCCTGATGGCCCTTCTCCAGGCTGCACCAAGATCAGGCAGGCTGCAGGACAGAAGCAGCCCATGTGTTTTTGAGCTAGAGAATCAGGCCTTCGTACTTGGCAAGTTGAATGTGGACAATTTGCTAAGGGAAGCAGCCAGTTTAAGCCATTTTGATTGTTGTGGAAGAATACAGACTGACAAAACTAGAAACTACCCACTTGGCCTGAGGAACCTCCAAGGAGGAAGAATTGAGCGTAGCAGGGAGCACGGGTAGGGAGTTTGGCCTCCTCTTGCACTTACAACAAACAGGCAACTAAACTTTTCTCTGTTGTTAACAATTATTGACTATTAAAGATGGGCTGAATTCAAAATCAGGGGCTTGCAATAAAACTGGGAGTTCTGGAATGTTGTTACTCATCTTTCAACTCATGCCAGACTTGAAAAAACCCCAAGTACCTATTTTCGAGGCAGAAAGGCACTTGAGTGCAAGAGATTCAAGTAAAAATGTCTTCCTTGTCCTGTTTTTAGAATTCTTAGCATGAATTACATGGATTTACCCCATGTGAAAGCACGGCCCCATTGGCTGTTGGTGCTACAATACATTATTTGTAAATATATTTAGATATATTGCAGGGATGGGGAAGTCTTTCTCTCTTCCCAACTTTTCCATGTAGCATGCAATTTACAGTTATGTTTAATGAAAACTGGTTTGTTTTTTTTTGTTGTTGTTTTAAAGTAAAGCCTGCTTTTTGCTTATGGCCAAATTCATGAAACTGCAATGAAGAAAAATGAACCCGCTGAAGGCGATTGACCCCAAATACTCAAGAACAGGTCTTTCAAGACTAACGAGAGAGTCTGCATTTGGTTTTCCTGCCAGATCTCTTTCCTGAGGGCACACTGCATAATGCAAAAAGAGCTATGTGAAAAGTTTGGTGCGGAGGATGAAAATAGAACCGTTCAACTGCTCTACAAAGAGATGCGGTTCTCTTGCCCTTCCCCCTCCACACGTTTTTCACTGTAAGCGAAAATGAAACTTGTGCTTTTCAGAGGAAATAGCTGCTAAAGGTTAAAGGGTAAGTCTTCCTTGCTGCAAGTGTACATTTTTGCAAGCTGAATCTTAACCATGTGGCCAGCAGCACTCACACTGAAATAGCTGCAGAGAGCTTGGAAGAAGGGTAAGGAAATAGAAGGCAAAAGCATCAAAAGAACATCCTAAAATTGATTCATCTGTTCTTTTTAGCTCCTTCATTTGAGTCCTGGCCACCTCCTTTTCCATATTAAACATTCACTTTAGAAACAAGACCTTTATTCAGAGGTGGAGGGCATTGATCTGTGCTATGGAGGGCAGTAGATGTGCAAAGGAGGAAGAGCGTCTCTCCAGGGCTGGCCTGCGGCTACCCACGAGCGCAGGTAAGTTTGGGGCAAGAGGCAACTGAAGCCTTGACTCCTTGTCCTGCTGTTCCAACCAATGAGCGTATTTGTGCAGCAGATGTACCCACATAGAAATACAGTGTCACACATCATAACTCACAGGGAAAAGAGTGATGGGAGGCAGGAGGAAGCTCTTGCCCACTCTAGCTCACATCTTTGCTTGCTTTTGTGGCGAGAGAACCCATTACTGGCTCTTGGGTTTTTCCTTGCAAAGGAAGCCACAGTGAAACAACATCTGAATGGCTCTGAAAGTAGTGCCTTTGACATTAGGTATATTCTGTTTAGCGTAATGCTCCTAGGGAATATGTGACCCCAAGAAAACACAACCACTCATCAGTATTTATGCAGAATTGAGAATATTCCTGGATAACACTGTTATATTAAATACAGAATAGGATGAATGGGAGTGCAATCAAAACCACACCTTCTGGCAGCATGCTGTTTGCAGAATGCAAACGTGGGTGAGATTGAGTATATAGTATGTCCTGTACACAGGACATAAATGGAGAGCAATATAGCACAGATGTATACCCATACACATTACAACCATTTAGCCTTAAATGAAGACAGTTGTAAGATAGCAATTCCAGATTTGAGAGTCAGCATTTTCTTCGTATTCTTTCTCTCCCACTTGTCCCTCCAAAATAAACATTGAATAAACATCTGGGGATGTTGTAGTGGGGTTTGGCACATTTAGCTAAATGCTAAAGTCTCAGTGAAGCACCTTCCCAAAGGATGCAGGGCAGAGGGATGGCTGGGGAATGGCTACAGCCATCCAGGCCAGGGCAAGCCCCGTTAGCAGAAGTCTTACTAATACACCAAAGAAACTAGAGAGTTCTTCCAAGTTTGAACTGTCTGTTACCCAATTCAGTTAAAGGGCTATGTGTGCTCAGTGTCAGCTTTCACTGACACCACTGCACCTTTATGCCTCTGGTCTTGGTGGAGCTGCTTTGGTTTGCCAGCCACTAGCAGGTGAGAATCAACCACCAGATCCACACCTCAGTGTTTCTCCACTGTAGATGTGGGTGCATGTGAGCTTTCTCTAAAGATTGTAACATATGCTTTTAATTCACTACGTGAATTTTCACTGAACTTTACTCCTCAGCTGGCACAGATGTGATTTCAAGGATTACCGAAAAAAGTTCTGCACAGATTTTAACATCTTTATGAAATGCAAGGAAAAAAACCTCAACAAACCCATCTGTTCCATCTGGCAGTAGGAATATCAGGAACTTTAATTCTAACTGATCCCTTGAAGCCAAGTAATTTCTGATAAAGCCAAAAACATGACTGTGTTGGGCTACATTAAATACAAAGTTGTGTTTGGTATTTGACATTCTCAACACAGACCATCTCAACGTAGCCCCCTGAATTTTTTGGGCAAGTTTCCTGACTAAGTTGAGATACCTTAAGGGGACATTAAGATCAGCCCAAAGTGGTCGGATGCAAGCACCCATCAGGGTCAGAAATAGGATTTTTTTTCCCATGGTAAATGAATGCATTGTTAAGCCTTTTCTGACACTACAGATTTCCTTTCTTCCTACAAAGATGTCATGAAGGCAAATTAATTACATTCAGCCTGATGCATAAAACTATTGGTGAGATAAACACATTTTTCATTTAAAAAATGACCAAACCACTAGTCAAAAGATGAGGACATGAGAAAATGGTGCTGTCTTTCATACTGTCCTATTAGCTGTGCTCATATATGAGAGCTGGGCCAAGAAGTCTGGAAGACAATAATACTTGTATGTTGTGTCAGTGCAGTGTGTAGTGCACAGATGTTCAGGCTACTGCTCCCTGTGACTTCTGCACATACACATTACCAAGAAAAAGTGAAGTTGCTGACAAAGTTTTCCTATAGGGTGTTAGGAAATATGTATAAAGTTGTTTTTTTAATTCTACTTCTATAAATGAAGAAAAATGAAATCATTATTAATGCACTAAAGAACTATGCTGAGATCTCCAGGAATTCTCCTTTTTTATATTTATCTGCAATAAAGGCAGAAGAGGAGGCAGTCCAGGAAAAAGACATTCTAAGAAAAACAGTTATGTCCAAAGCCCAGACTTGTACATTATTTATAATGTGTAAAAAGCCTATACACTCTGTTACCACTAGAACCTGTCTGTTTAGAGATAGGGATTAGACAGCAGCAGCAGCATCTATGGCTTTATAAACTAACTGATGGTCTTCCTTGTGTTTTAATGGCTGCAACTGATGTACAACTGAAGGGATCACAAATGCCTTCATTCTATGCCCTGTAGATCACCAGTACAGAGGAACAACACAGAATGCCAGTAAATGGTAGTCATAGAAACCAGTTATCAATGTAAAGGTTTGAAAGTAAGTATAAAAGTTTCTGTTGAGTTATATGCCACTCTTTGCTTGAAGAAGATTTATCATAACACTTTTTTTTCCAAAACAAGAGCATAAAGCTTTGTTACTTTTGCGGATCTTTTGGTGTGTGGATTGTAACAGAAAAACATAATCCTCAGGGACAGACCAAAGCTGCTCAGAACCTGTGCAGGGAGAAAGATGGACACAGAGGATAGGAGCAGATAAGGCTTCCTCCAGGAGAGGTTCTAGATGGGGCAGAGGAAGAGATTACATTAATCCCTGTCCCACTTATGGACCCTGCTGGCCATCAAAAGGCATTCTTGAGCTGAAGAGATGAAAATATTCCTAGCTTTGGATCTGTTAAGAGGCTCTTCATAAAATGTCACGGAGCTGGTTTAGAGAAAATGGATCCACTTCTTTCATCTGCTTTCAGGGTTTTCACAATTGTTGAGGTTAGGGAGTTTGCTAATGGCAAGAAGAAAGACTCTAAAGTGGTACAAGTGGGAAACAAATCAAGCTGATGCCACAATGCTTGTGGGCCCCAGACCTGTGCTAAGGTTGCATTTCTGTGATGGAAGTTTTTTTGCAAAGGCCAGCCAGAGAAAACGAACACAAAAAAAGCAAGACATTCCACCAGCTGCTTTCCTCTGATTATACACATCTTTAACGATAAAACAAACCTGATTGCTATGATGAGCACCCACTTTGCAGAGCAGCTTTCTTGCCCTCCCCTTTGCCCAGGGGTGACAGAATGATCCTCTGGTATGGCCCCTGGGTCAGACATTGTTTTTGCATTTCTAACCACACTGCCATAAAAATATAATCTCAAAGTACAAATATTGGCAACTTTTTTAAGTGGTCAGATTTTAAGGTGGATTAAAAAAAAAAAAAAGTCTTCAGAGGCTGCCCTGCTCTTATTGCTTTACAAAGTGTTGCTGGCACTAGTCATTTTAATACCTAGAAACAACAGGGGAGGTGTGAGGACTATTGCACTAAGATTTGCAGATGGATGCTCCATCTGAGCACCACTGTGAGCACCACTCACGTTGCCACAGGTGGCTACAGGGAAAGAGTCCTATCGGCAGTACCCCTCACCATTTAGAGACAGGGCTGAGCACAGAGCCTTGCCTGGCAGGCCCCGAGTTACAACAGACCGCTGGCCACATGCTATCATCTTTATTTGCAGGAGTTGGTGGACTTTCCTCCACAGCTAAATAGGCTGACAGCCTCTAAGATTGGCTTTGAGTTTTTGGTTTGAACAGATCAATGAACTACAAGGAAAACTACAAAAACAACAACAAAAGAGATGGTTTCTGAGTGTTACCTGCAAATCCACATAGTTATAGAAGAAAAATCTCTAACAAAAAGGACACCAGGAGCAAGGCAAGGGAAGAGATTCCTCCTACAATACACAGATCTGAGCAAAACCACAAAATGCTCTGATAGGGGATTGCTGCACATTGCATACTGACATATACCTGTTCTGAATAAGAAAGGCTTGCTGAGAGTCACTTTTAGGCTGTCCCTCAATAAAGCTGCCAAATTGGAACTTAGAAAAAGTATAGTTTTTAAGTTGGTTTGTAACCCACACTTGTGCTGGCCCCAGAGAAAGAGGATGGCCTGAGCAGTGCCCGAGTGAGTGAAGTGTGAGTAGAAATATGCAAATAGAATTTCAATTAGTTTTCACCATCAGTCTTTCAGTCTAATTGCATTAAATTCACACATGATCAACTCTGCCCCACAGAGGGTGGAGGAAGAGAGGGGGCAGGCCAGAAAAACATGATGGTGACATGAATAGCTTGAGAACAAATGTCAATAAACAAATGTTTATTACTTATGACAATGATTCCTATTTCTTATGCAACATTGAAAATGGAGAATACTGTACAAGCAGTAACTAATCAATGACCTAATTAATGATTCAAGATCCCAAATCAACAATGGAATAAGGCGAGTCCAGTGGAACTGTGCTATGGTGGAGGGGTCCCGCGCACCCACAGGGCTCTGCCCTTGTGCAGAAGCTCAGTGAGCAGCATCACAATCCTCCCTACCAGCAGCATGCACCACATGGGCATGGAGTCACCTGATCCTTTGATAACATTTGGGTGGCAAGTTTGAGACAAAACAGCAAGCACCACCTTCAGTGGGTTTTCAAAGGGGAAAAGTGGCAAAAAGCTACAGACCAACCAGCTCTTATCTTGATAATGCTAAATACATGGGTGAGACATTTGCTTAATAAGATAAACTCTCATTTATCTGGAAAGCTATGTATTGTTACATTGGTATTGCTGCTTTACTAGCCAACAGGTTCATGAACCAAGTAGAGAGTTGAAGGACCAAACATCAGATGCTCAGCTGTGAAAGAAAACCCAGTGTGCTGGGAGGAGCTACTAGCAGGTCCCTGAGATGGTGTTTCTCTGCTCCTCCTTCCACAGGTCCCCGAGATAGTGTTTCTTTGCTCCTCCTTCCACAGCACTGCTACCTGGCACTGAGTACCTGCCACCCCAACAAGGGGGTTCGGGGCAATTGATTAAAAGGAATTAACTTGCTGAGCTCATTATAGATCCTGCAACAGGTACCCCAGGATTCCGGGCTATAGCCAGCCCAATAAGTGGCATTTTGCCTAGTTTCACTTGCATGCAGCAGTTTTAAATTCAGGCTTAGCATCAGCCACTGCAGATAGGGCTGTGAAAAATGAGGCTATAAAGCAGTTGCTGGTGAACCTGGTTCTCTGTTGCTGAAGCCATGGGGGAAAAGGAGGTCAGCACAGCATGGTGTGTGCAGCCCTGCAGCCTCCCACTTCCATGCTCTGTCCTGCATCCAGGGTAGCACGTGTCCTGCTGCTCACTGAGTCAGTGCCCCTGGATAAGCTTTCCAGCTGCAAAACACTTGGCTGGTACAAAAGGTAATCCTATATAACTTCTTTAGAGCTCAGAGTAATTGAAGGGTCATTAATTCTGTTTGGCTGATTGACACAGAGATATGTAAATGTAAACATTTATTTTGTTAATTTTACAATAATTAGGTAAGCTACTATATTATAGAATCTAATGCTGGGCATCCTGACAGGTTAACACTTCTGACAGTAATATCCTCCTTAAATTATGTTTTAATGTATTTTGAGATGGCTAAGTCTGGCTTGGAAAGAAATTGAGATGGTTCTGGTTTATGAAGGCTTTACTGTGCCTTTTCACAGACATAGTTGGGGTTTTTTATGCATGTGTCAAAGTTATAGATGTCAAAGAATATTTTGAGTTTTCAAGTCTGAGGTTCAAATTCATTATTGGCGTAACTGCCATAGGGGTAACCAATAATCTGACCTAGATTCTGGACTTTAGACAAATTTTATCATCCCAGAGGATTATGTAGAGTTTACTTATCAGGAGGAGAACCCAATCACCTTTCTCTGCCCCTTGTCTAAAGAGTGGACTTTGCAGCCACCTTTGCAGTGGATACCTTGCCAAGGAAATGTCTCAGTGTGACATATAATGAATGGGACTTGTGGGTGCTAGGAAGAAACTGTGCTGCCTTGCTTCTGTGTGTAGAGACATACATGAATAGGCTGAGTGTCACAGAGATCCATAGATAACTAAAGCCTGAAACTGTACAGTTTATAGTTCACTTATGCCAGCTTCTGCTTTTCACTGAACTTCATTCATTAAATCTGGACACTGGCCTACTGGAAATGGCTACACCTCTCACCTCTCTCTAATGCTTATGAAGTGCATTGTTTTGTTTTAAATTAGTGATGAAATTGAAGAGGAATCCCTATTTTAAGCCACCCAAATATTTGGAGGCTATGAACCCCAGGTTGAACTGGAGTTTCCATTTGCATGTTTCTCTCCCATTTGATAGTGAGATGATTGATCTTTGTAAAGCGATTCCATCTCATACTGAGAATGGCAGCACGTAGTGCCTCAATATTTTATATGAACAATTCCTGGTTTTAATGTTTTATTAATTTTAACCCAAGACATTGTATGCTACTGTTCAATTGCTTAGCTGCAGTTGCTCCTGTTCTGAGCAGCCTTGAAAAAGAGATGAAGTATGGGGTGGTTATTGTCCAAAAGACAACTGGATTTCAAAACTGAATCCACTAAGTTAAGTTTCACTTCTTAGAATTTAAATCAGCAATACGGCTGTTAGCTGCCATTCACCCCAAAGGTGAAGACCATAATCCAGCTGTTGATTCCATCCCACAGAATATCTGTGTGATTTAGCCAGGACTATCTGACTCTTTGCAGGGTCCCAAGTAGGACTGATATTATTCTTTCCAAAAAAGGAAGGAGGAGAAGTAAAATATCTTCATTTAGCTGCTAAGGAAAAACAGGCCTCTCAGGTCTGAAAGATTTAGACCTTCTTTCAAGTGGGCTGCATATGGATATTTCCAGACATGAGATGAAAACTGCATGTCTCAGTTGTGTCTCTTTGAAAGGACCTAGTCAATCTGCAAAGGCATTTCTCTTATACTCAGATACTTTCTGTACACTGTTCTATCTCTGGCTTAACAACTTTCCTGTTTAAATCACTGCAAAACATCATCTAAGCAAAACTGCATTTTACTGATCCATGACCAAAGTTTTAACATATTGTGGTTGCAGAAAGCATAAAAAGGACAGACTGGAGGAAGGGAAAGAATTTTCATTAAGAGATTAGACAAAACAAGGCAATAAAAGAGACTCCAAAAGGCTCACTCTTCAGAGATTTACATAATCGTGCTCTTTACAAGTGAGTTTAATCACCCAAAGGAAGAACCAACAGGCAGATGAGGAAGTGGTCAATAGGAAACAATAACTGACCACTGCATTACTGGGGTACGTCATACACATCAGGCCCAATATCCGGATTGCCAAAGTAATGTGATAATGAATCCTCACCCATGTTTGTATCACTGCGGTGAGTTCCTGAGGTCTTGTTCTATTCTGGGGAAAAAATAGTTCCACTTAAATTTTCCCCTCTCATCTCAGGGCTGCCAGTGTACATATAGGATATATATTTTGGAGGTCAAATAAATCAATGAAAAGCAAACCAAATCAGAGATATGGTAAACAGTCTAATGTTATTAACTGATTCAGAACAATAATTTTCCCATTTTTTTTTTCTGTGCTTGTACCTCAAAAGCTTAAGTGGAATAAACAATAGAAAAAAAGAAAATGAATATGTAAAGTATCTCAGTCTCTTCCCACATGTAATAAAATGAAAACAAATGTTCTCACTTCTACAAACTCCACCACATCAAATTAATAATGGAAAACATCACATCAAAGCACTCTTTGTGCTCAATAGCCTGTGGCACATTTGGACTCATCAATAGATGTTCAACAATATTACAACTTGTTTAAATCTTGGTAAAGTAGTGTTATGTACTATTGTTATTGACTTTCTTTTTCTAATTATCACCCAAAGGTGACAGATGATACAGCACTAATGATCAGACTGTTTAAGAGCTGAATCAGCTTAGAATCCCAACTCATTAAACCCCAGCAGGACTAAAAGATTCTTTGCACTTTAAGGCTAAAAGCTTCACCTTGCTGACAACATTTTGTTCAGTTATACAGGACACACCACCCAGAGATTTAAGGTGTTTTTTCACTGAGAGTATCTTTGGAGCTTTTAAGGATTCTAGTGCAGGTAAGTGCCTGAATACTTAAAGTGTGTAAAATGTATTTAACTTTCATGGTAAAGAAAATATTTGCAGAACCTGTTTTGTTATGCTGAATCTTCCCTGAATCTGTTCAAGCTAATAGTAAAACTGTTCTTGATTTTAATAGAAGGCGAAGTCAATAGAAGTTGCAGATCCATGACATTTTTTTTTCTTTTAATTAATTTCTCTCAGTCTGCTTGGAAGCAGGGACCACAATGGTGTGTCTGTGGTGTATTCTGGTCAACCTCGGCCTTGTACCAAATTCATTATCTTTTATGAAATTAACCAGTTTGGCAACAAAATGTGCCATTTTTGCATCTCTGTTTTAGGAATACACTGGCTTAGTCAGGTTTATTTCTGTTGCTTCATTGGATATAGGTAGGGAACAAAATTCCTAATGCTATCCCTGAGTATGAGAAATGACAGCCGTGCCACTGGGGGGTGGAGGAGATGCAACATGACAGCCATCTGCCTGTATGTTCCAGCTTGTCACAAGAAACTAGACTCCTCCAAGACTCCTGGATACTTTTAAAAGGCCCTAAGCTAAATAACATCTTAATTGTCTTGCTTCTCTTCTACTCTACATTGTATTGGCTCTATTTGGTTTGTGCTACTCTCAATACTCCTGGACTAAAAGCTCTAAGACTCACAAAATCTGATGCAACTTGCTCACAAACTGACCACCTAAGACAGCAATGAGCGCCATTATCAAATCACTTTGTCACAAAAGAAGTACTTGTTTGCAGTTTAAGAATGGTTCAGATGGAAGAGCATTATGAGAAAACCATAAATGAGAATTAGTAAAAAATTGATGCCAGACTATAGTAAAGCCCGTTCACTTCCCACAAACGCTGTGGTGCCTCTTGCCCAACAATTATGTGTGAGCTGAGGGTTTCAGGATGCTTGTAAGATGCTTATTCTCTCTCTCCCATGTTTTTATAGCCCGCTTGGGACCTTTGTAGACTTACGCTCATTAATCCCCCCTTAAAAGGCTTGAGTATCAGGTGCCTCCATGACCAGCATACAGACCATTTGAGCAATTAGAGAGAAATGCCACAGATCACTCTTAATTCTCTGTAAAGTTTGAGTACAAACATGCAACTCTGACAGCCTACTCTGATAGTGTAGCCACACTACAAACATTGCATCCTACCACACTACAAACATTGCATCCTACCACACTACAAACATTGCATCCTACCAGTTTTCCTACCAGGTGTTAAGGCAAGGCATTTTAAAACTGGAGTCCAGCAGAACTTCTATCCCAAGTGTTCACACAGGGGAGTACCACTCATTTGTCTACAAAGAAGAATTATAGATCTGATTTGCAGTACAGATTCCTCGCATGAAAAGCCTTTTAAGCTTTAATTTTCAGAGGTTTAGACTGTTTTAAGTTAACTTGGTAAGAAACCAGCTAAGGTAAAACAAGTAAAGAGCTAGCAGAAACAGAGCATTCAAATACAGGGAATACACAAGTTTCAGTCACAACAGAACTATTTTTTTCTTGAGAAGCAGCTCTAATAGTTTACAGATTTTCACTCCACAAATATTTGTTTATTTGTGGTCTTTAACAGCAAGAGTTGAACCAGAGATCTCCTGAGCTAAAAGTTTACTAAGGTTAAACTAAAGGATGGGGATACACTAAACTCATCTTTTGTGGCTCTGTTGAGAGAAAAGCTGTAACTGGTAAGTTTGATGCATGCCTGAAGATGCTTGTGTACAGAATTTGAAATCCTCACCTGGAAAAACTTCCACTCACTCAGCAGTGACCGGAACTAGAAGCTACCTTGCACTTAAAGGCCAGACACTTTAGCTTAGCATGCTATCCCTCACGCAGGGCACAGATCATGGTTTTTCCAATAAGCTGTGTTACTTCTGCATGCAGAGCTATAGGAATTAACTTTTAAAAGATAAGGCAATAGCCACTCTGATCTCTAAACCTACTTTCTCCCATTCAGGCCTCATGTTATAATTCAGGATAGTAGTTACCCAATTTGCAAGGTCACATTCCTTAAGAACAAAGTAAATGGAACTATTAGATCTTATTACAAGGGCAGGATTAGCAACTGAAAACTTCCCTGTGAACTGCCATCTAATAATTTATGGCAGTTTTGATGTTTCCTGGCAACCAGACTCACAGATTAATAAGTCCATAGTCCACCTCTGATATTTTCTTTCCCCCTATCACCAACTTTTGGACCTTGTAACGTTCATTTTCACTTTGGTGAACTTCACTGTAGCACACAGTCAGTGCGCGACTGGCAGTGCAGCAGTTACGGCCCAGGAAAGATTTTATCCCAGAGTTAGATGAAACCCATGTGTTAAAGGGGCACAGTACAGAAGTGCAGAGCAAGTTTTTCTGCCTGATGTGTGAACAGAGTGAAAACACAAAAATATCTTTGGAAAGAACCTTCCCACATCAACTATTTTTGTGCCATGAGCTTCCCCTCCTGCCCTCTGCAGAAGCATCTCAAGTGCACAAAGGATTCCTTGCTCTTTTTTTCACTTTCTTTTGTTAGACTACTCACATGCTAGACTGGCCACAAGCTTGCCAAACTGTAGACATTGTGCAGGTCAATGAATATTGTAAATCCCAAATCACTAGAATTATATTCTGGGAAATTGCTTTTTCGATCTTTCCCCTCACTGAGTTGATTGAGGCTGAACCTCTTGTGCATTTTGGGTGGGTTTGAGTCCATGTCCTAATGATACATCTGGCTTTACTTTTGATGACGACTCAATTAAAACCCAGTCTGGATGCCCACGTCTCAGCTGTGCAGTCCCCAGAGGATGCCAGGTAGGCAGCATTTGAGCCCTGCTAGAAACCAGAGCTATTTACTTTGGAGATACATAATAAGGGCTAAGATTTCTTTTCAATATTGACATTCAATGGAAAGGTTGCCTATTTCTCTGAGAGTCTTTCGAAACAGGTTCCCAGCAATTCCCCCATTTCTCCATCTCTACATATCTCACCCCTGAAGCCTGCATCTGCATGCGCCATTCTTCTTTGCTGCCTGTCAGCATGAGCAATTAATGGCTCCAAAGAGTTGCTTTGAATGACCCATGTACTGCCACCCACAGGAACTGGCTCTGAGATAGCTGTGCCAAGTAGTTTCATGGGAATCCACAGCAGAGCAATAGTTTTACCCAGAAGTCATAATATTTTGGGGGAAATTGTGAATCAGTTTTTAGCTGTGTGGTATGAGCTTCAGGCTACTTTTTAAACTCTCCCCCAAAGCTTACTGTTTTTTACATGAAGAGGCCATATGTCATAATAAACATCAGGCTTAGGAGCAGCTCACACTCTAAATGTCAGGCTACAAAGCTACCTTTAAAGATTAAATCTCTGCTGTCTTCAAAAGGGAAGTTGAAGGGAAAGATGGAGAAATTCCAGATACAGAGAACCTTACAAATAAAGTGAAGTTTACTACTAACAAAACATATCTTGCAAAAACACACTTGGTGCTTTGGTGTTGGAGCTGCCCTCGATAAAATGTGGGTGTCATTTGGAAAGGACATCATTTCCAATGAATTCTGAAAGTGTCACACAGAGTATTGATTGATCGAGTCTTGCCGTCAGCCTGACCAGGGCCAGCAAAGAGCTATCCCTGTGATCCAATTTTCAGAGCTCACAGACACCTCCAGTCCCAGGCAAATGGCGTCAGCAAGTGGCAGGAGTGATCTGGGGGAGGGGAACAGGAGGGAATCTCAGACGGGAGAGTTATTGCCCTGCATCTGCTTGTCTAAGCACTAAATGTTATTAGCCACAAGCATGGCACCCCCATTGTGGGAAAGGCTGCTGTATTTCTAGCTTTTGTGTTTCCAGCAGTGCTGAACCATTTGTAAGTCAAAAGTAGGTTCTTATCAGCAAGATATACCCTGATAAGACCATAGTTTTTATGATTCCGTCAGTGTTCATCCAGTTTCCCGCTTCTGCCTACAGACATGCACACCCGGCACAGAGCTGGGACAAGGGCATATGCAGGCTGCACAGCCGCTGCTTTCCAAACACAGCTCTGGCAGTAGAAAGCCACCAGAATGCTGCCTGCCTGCCCCATGTGCTGCTCTGGCATGGGGCTGTGGGAAGCAGGCTCTCCCTGTGCCAAATGCAGAGCCAGTTTTGGGCTCTAGTGTAATACTTTGGACTTGCTATTTACAGAGGCTCAGGTACTAAACCAATTAATCTTGTAGGAGAAGCTGGAGAGGGAAATTATCGACACCCATTATGAAGCTGAGTAATCTCAAAAGGAAACCGTTGTCTCAGCCTGAGTGACTCCTGGCTTGTTTCTGAAAGCACTGGTGAGGTGTGCACAGGGATGCCTTCCATCGCTGCACAATTAGGGATACGCCTTGATTCGCCCACATCAAACAGGAAGAAATATCATGTGGGATCCTAGTAAAACAAATCCTTTGCTGGACTTTAGGCTCCTAGCACCAAGACAACAGGAAAAATGAAAAACAAGAATAAAAGGAGAGCAAACATTTAAGAGAAATGGGGAAATTTGCTGTTTGTATGCTGGTGAGGAATTGCAGCAGGTGAGGAAAGAAAGACTAAGTGGGATGAATGAATTATGAATGCCTTTTCATTATACACCAGATAAATACGTGCCTACTCATTGTTACTCAATATATGAAATATTTGCTCCGGCTGTATTGTTTCCTCTTGTACCAAGTGACATGAAATCTTTTTCATTATTTTTGAAAGGAAATTACTTTCTTCTCTTGTAATTATTTATATATTAAATAAACCTAGCAACTGATGTGCTTTGTTAGACATTTCTGATTAAAAAAATTGAAATATGGATAGCACTGGAAAAAAAACCCTCTAAAATGTAAACAATAACTTAAAATTAACAATGATTTTCTCAAAACATAATTCAAGAAATGCGGGCTTTAATCAAATTGGGACAAAAGGTGCCCAAAAGTATTGTGGGATTTGCAGCTATTTTTTATTGAACAGAAAAATTAAGGCCCTGACCTTCTAATGAGATTTTGCAGATGGAGTCCCACACCAACACATAACTATTTACTCTACTTAACAGACTCATTTCAAGATTAGTATCTATATCTGTAAATATTTCTGGCTAAACCTGAGGATCTCTCACATCTGAGTGAATATAGTGCAGAAAAAGCAAAGCTCCACAGCTAGTTATGTTGAAATTTGTTTCCTATAAAATAAAAATCTTGGTTTAAAAAGCACATATGGAACTGAAATTCTTGCTAAGCATGCAGAAAGTACATTCTACAATTTGCACTGTGAATTCACCAGTCATAATTAATAACAAGGACAGCAGATGCAGTGAGGATACATAGTAAAGCCTCCTATAGGATACACTGTGTTTGCGCAGAGAACTTCAAGCCACAAACAAATCAATCAAAGTCAACATCTATTTCCAAGTGATTTAAAGCAGAACAAAAGTAACTAATTTAATGAATTTTTCATTACAAACCCTCCACTCCGCCACAGATGAACTAAAAAATCTACAAAACAATCATACAGCATGAGAGAAACCAAATTCTCCTTACCTTAGAAAGGACTGCTACCAACTGATATGTCCTGGGCTAAGCACGAGCAACGTGCTTGAGCTGAAAAGTCCTTGTTAAGCCTCTGCTTATTTTATGCTGCCTGTGCAGGTGTGTGTGTGTCTCCTAACAGTTGCACCTGAACTTTAAGTTGCCTGCTGCTTCCCCTAGAAGAGCCTTTATTCCATGATTTGTAACTTTGCTGAGGAGTTTAACTGCAGAGGTCTACATTTCTCTTTCTGTGTATCAGATCTCACAACTGGCTGCAGCTGACTTCTTTTTCAGAAAGTTTTGGTAGGTATGGGCATATCTGAAAAACTCCACAGCTATCAGGCAATACACATACCATCTGTGTCATGGGCCACTTCACCAAATAGGCTTTTTTGGAACAAAACCTTATCTGCATCTCAATAAAACATCCAAGTGTTCATGGGACGAGTGCAGAGCAAGCTCATGTAACATGAAGGACTCTGAAGTTCACTGCTTAATGAAGGTATCACTAATTGCCATTGCTCCAGATCAATGGGATTGGTGTTGCAGTGTCTGTGGTTGCACTGTACACTGGCGGCAGCATCAAAGGGGGAGTGTTCAGATGGAAAATGCTGGCTCCTCATTGCTGATGTGATGTACCTAGCCTAGAAGCCATAAAATAAGTTTGTAATAAAGTGTAGCTGTTGTTCTGGGCACTAATATGTGAGTAGTAAACCAGGACAATCCTGTGATTTTATTCTGCAGAGACCAAGGCAAAGCCTCTTCAAAGCTGAAGCTTCCATTAACTTCAAGAGGTCCAAATACTGCTAATGATATCTGCGGAGGTTCATCTGAGTAACCCACTTTTTGCTGCAACAGCTAAGTATTGAAAAGGCCTGTTTCCATTTCCAATACTGTTCACACCTTTGTCATCACCAGCTTTAACAGTAGCACTGGCCAGTCCAACAGAGATTAAGCAGATTTTTTTCCCCTTAATATGTTTTCTCATTTCTTAAATTTCTTACAGCAGGTGGATGTTTTGCAATGGATCGCACAGCCTAAATCAGAAAGCCATCAGGAAATTAAAGGAGAGCAAACCTTCCTTTTCACCACTGTTAGCACTAAATATTAGCTAATTTACTCAGTTTCTATTCTAGCTCTTTTTTATTATTTTGCAGTACTAACAAGTGAAGGGTTTTTTATTTTGATCTTTCTCCAATAACCACAGCTGGTGCATCTAGGTCTGCCTTTTTGGACACCAAACGCCAAGCTGTGCTTTGACGTGTGGCATTCATGCAGCTTCTCATAAACATTCCTGGAATAAATCAGAGCACTGTGAAGCCAGCTAGTTGGCCTGTCTACGTAACCTGTAGGAAAGGGCAGTGCCAGAACACCTGTTTTTTTGCAGCTTTTTCCCTTTCCTTTGCCCAGTGTTAGGATGCTCCTAGTCTCTCCTCGAAAGAGGAGAGTATTAGTGGTCAGCGCAGCCCAAGAAGACATATATTTAAGTCCAAAGCAGTGATACCAATTTTCCAGAATTTCTTGTTTTTCACAAGTAGGCAAGTAGACAAAAATCTCTTCACAGATGGTTTCCGTTATGCAAAGCAAGCCCCATTTTGGCTCCTGCTGATCTCCCCAAACAGTATCTCTGTGGCTTCTCTATCCAGAATCGCTCACTTGACTATCTCATGCACTCAGAGTGCCTAGTTTCAGACTGCTGTTGGACTTGCAGAGCCCTGGTTGAGTTTGTTAATGGGAGTTTCACTGTAAGACTTAGTAAATCTGAGTGAAATAAAAAATCAGAAAACACTCCAGAAAATGGAATTCTTGATTAACCAGCATTACAAAAACGTGACATGTAACTTCTGGGGACAATTTAGAGAATATACCACATCCCATTTCACCAGATTGGACTTCAGTTTTTATTCTATTATAATGTATGTACCAAAATCTGGCATTTCCTTTCCCAAATTCTATTTAAAACGAGCAGACTGTTGACTTACCAGAGTGAATGAAAGAAAAACCTTGTAAACTAAACTTTACATTTCTTGGGTACAGTTCCTTAAAGTACTGTTAACACCAAAGCATACTAATTCAATATGCGTATTTAGTTGTCAATTCTATAGTGCATGAACAAATGCAAGTAAAGAACCTAGGAGTCTTTCTACCCTCTATACTTCATCTGTGTATGCTGCACATACAAGCTGACGTCTGTCTCAGAAAACTGCAGATAAATGAAAGGAAGGAATCTGGTATAATGCTAGCCTTGGGCAGAAATCCCCCCCACTGCATTGCCTAAGGTCCTGCCCAGTGTGGGCAGCCAGGTAGTGGGCATACCTTTCAGCAGACCTGCACAGAAGCAATAGTAATGCTCAACACATGTAGCAATGATGGTATTGCAATAGTCTCATTTGGTGAGAGCAAGAAGCTGGCCCCAAATCTGTTGCTTCTGAGGACTATGAAAGAGACAGTCTCTGTTACAAGAGGTTAAGAGGGCACATCCATCCTCAAAGAACAGGATAAGCAGCAGTTCATGAAAACTGAAAGAAATGCAAGTCCTGGAGGGGAGGCTGTGGAAGTGGGGAAGCCTGAAGTTAGATTGCTTGTCTGTCTCTGCAGGAGCCACACCACAGTGAAGTTCATCTCTACATTTGAAAAATACACATTGAAGAGCAGCCATCCTCTGGACCTGAATGGACACATGGAGACACACAGCAAGCCTGCTGCAAGTACAGCTGTCCCATCCCCTGCAAGTACTTTGCCTTTAAAAGAAAAGAAGGATGCCACTCATGCCAGCTTTCCCTAAGCAACATTGGCACTCTTTCGTGTCCTGGTGCTTGTCTCATTAAGAAGAGAATGAAGGTGCAATACTCTGAATAGGAATTGTTGCCTACATTATGTCAAATCCGTCATAGAAAGGAAAAAATCCAACTGTGGAGTAGAAAACCCCTGCCCGTCTTCAATCAATCCTCACTACCACCAGGCATCTAGTCAATTTTTATTCAGTCTTCTGTAGCCTCGACTTCAATGAAGTGGCACAGCAGGGCCAGAGCCAGCAGCTGCCTGGCCCCGCTGCCAGCGTACCGGTGCCGCTGAGGAGGAAAGCCAGCAGAGCCCAGGAGGGCTGTGCAGGGGACACTGGAGTATTTCAATCCGTGCCCCAGCCCTTAATCATAAACTCGAGGTTCAAAGCCTTGCTGGGCTGCTGGCCGCTGATCCCATCTCAAGGTGATAGTCACCTCTAGCCTTTCTGCAAACTGCAAACCTACTGTCCATCCATCTTAAAGCAGCTTGACACTGGCTTCTCTACCCATTTTACAGCCAGCGAACATTTCCTATTGATTTATTGATTTCTGTCTGCCTGTGGAAGGAGCTCAGAACAGACTCTATGTGCTCTTGCAGCCTCCTGCATAGATTTTTTTCTCCCTTTTTCCCTTTTTATCCAAGCTGTGTTAGCAGTCTGTGGTGAAGCAGGAATTAGACCATGCGGGAGCCCAATTTGCTACTGGCGAATGTGCCAGGCTTTTCTTCCTCTCCCTACCCAGAATACACACCTCCACTCCCCCTCTCTGCCTCCTGTCTCCTTTTCCTCAGGAAAGCCAGCAGATCCCTGCCTATCCAGCCGGTTCATCTTAGCTAAAAACTCTGCTGCTTCCCTTCAGATCTTTCCTTGTCATTAACAGGTATTTGAAGTGCATCTAATCACTGCTTGTAACTGCAATTCCGTGATTTATACTGGGTCAGAGGAATTTCCTCTTTTCTGAGTCAATTCAGAAAAGGGCACACTTCCCGACCATGCACTCATCTGCGTGAGGGTAAACCTCTGCATATTTTAATAGACACGTTGCATGAATTTCAGAGTCCCATGGGGCACTCGATAGCTCATAGGTTTGAATTGGAGAAGGGACATAGACTGCCTTCCACCCCCTAGTTGCCAGTCCAAAGGCATCCCAGGTCAGCAGTGATTGAAAGTTATTCCTGGCTGATGCCGGTTCAGAGCCTTACAAGAAATTAGTGCAGTTTCCAGACAGCTCCCAGCGGTCGGATGTCCACATCACAAAAAAGCAATCTGGCTTATCGTTCTCCACAGAGAGGCAAGCATTGAGTGAGCGAGAGGCTGCTCTTTCTGGTGTCTGAGGTGGTGCCTCTAAGATATGTCTCAGCCGTGACAGTGGGAAACTTGCTGCTGGTGGCCACACTCTTCCTCAGCTGGGGAGCGATGTCCCATGGGCCACCTCACCCTGGCTCCAGTGCCAGCCCCAGTGTGGAGTGATGCTGGTGTTTTGCCCTGCTTGAGCCCCTTGGACTGTACTTTAGGTGAGTTTGGGTTCACCTTCTTACTCTTCTTCATCCTCCTCATATCTCTGGCTGCCAGAGCAGCAGTGACACTTGGTCAGACAGCAAACACAATGGCATGGCAGGGAAAAAGGACACTAACAGGTAAGGGGTTGTCCTCTGTAAACACAGTCTCGCATGGGACTGACAGAGGTTCCACTGTAGACAACTTTTGTGAAAAGCACTGTTAAGTTCTTTGCTACCGGCTTCCCGGCCTTCCCTCAGATTGCATATACCTGAGCAGGAGAGGAAAATCAAACAGTAGCCTACAGAGCTGGCAAGCAAAATATACAGCCTTGGTATCCTTTCAGGAGTTCACATCTCTGCACTCACATGTGCAAACCTCCCCTTTGCCACTCCCTGAGGGAATACCTACAGCCGAACGTATGTATTCATACATTTGTATTTCCACTCAGACAAAAGGGGTGAAGGAGACTCCCCCTGGAAATGGCTCTTCTCTTCCCTTAGAAGACCTGTGGGGGTTAATCATGTTTCCAGGCTGTGGGGCTGCAGGGGCTGAGCGCTCACCAGCTCTGCTCAGACCAGGAATCTGTTTCTATTCTCCTTATCCCCCTTTTACAACAGTCCTTTGGCTCAGCTTAGATTCACAGGAATTTTTGCTCCTTTATCTCCTTAGACACTGCCCTGCTTGTGGCAAAAATGCCTTTTGTGGGCCCTCACCTGCCTTCCTTTATGTTTCCAGAAGGTGCACACACAGCCCGGCTGGCTGATCCCAAACAAGACACTGTCCTCACCCCTCATCTCCACTGAGCACCCTTCACAGCTGCTCCAGTTTAATCACTATCCCTCAGCATTTGATTTCTTGACTAGAATTTATAGTATCACAGAAATTGCTGTATTATTCCCTAATATTATGAGCTGGAACAGATCATCATGGACATACTTCAGAGAGATGGCAAGAGGCATCTGCACCGAAAGCTGTACGTGCTTTCCTTTGAAGAAGCTGCCCTTGTGCAGAGGGAACAGGTACTTTCTCCAGAATAAGTATGCAAAACTTAGTATGAAACCTTGTGGGCATGCGAGTTGAAAAATATATGAACAATTAAAAGCTAACCCCCACACTGGTGTTGCCTATTCTAATCTGTTGAAGACAAAGCACTGATGAGATACTGGGGACTCTGAAATGGATATTTGAAGCCAGAATAGCAAGAGTATGCAAAGAGAAAGCTACAGGCGTGGTTAAAGGCTGTGTGACCAGCAGGTATCAGGGGCTGGAGCCTGCTCTTGTTTGAACTCATATACTGCCAGTGGGGTCAATTAAATGATGCACATTTACACCAGCACAGAATCTTGTCTGAAGTCCACTCTCTGCCTCATGCAGAGGAGAAAGTGTTTACAGGGCAACTGCCACTGTTCTTTTAGGAAATTGCATCTGCTCATTTTTACATTGGGTCTATCCATATGTAACTACATGCATTTCAATGGGTTACTTCTGATTTACACTGCAGGCATCGTGCATTTCCCTAGACCAACATTAACTATTTATTGATCTTCCCAGTACCCCTGTGAGGAAGGCTATTATTCCCATCATATAGACAAACAAGGATTATGTTTTGGAGACTGTCTGGATCTGGTGCACACATTTGGACCTCTTTTGCCATCAATTACACTTCTTACAGCTCTTATTTTCCCTTGTTTTACCCCCTGTCACCATATGTGTGCCGGAGAATGGAGAGGAAAACCAGCACAAACAATAATCCAGGTCTAAATGCAAGGTAAGTCTCTCAGGCTTATTTCACCTGATTTCTCTTTTTGATGAACACAAAAATCTCTCAGACTTCTTAAATTTGCAGAGAGCTATTTCTGAGCCTGGCTGGTGTCCTGGTTGATGTCTCAAACTGTGCATGGAGAGGGGGTGAATTTTTTGGGGTGTGTGGAGAAAGGGGTTGCATCAGCAGAAGGCAGGGGGGCAGCTCCACAGCCTCACCTCTGTGAGCTCAGGGAATGACGGGGCAGCGGGTGGCTGCAGGAAATATGGGCTGGTATTAGCATGTGTTTGGTGTGGAAAGGGAACATGGTTGCTGTGAATTAGTAAGTGGGATGTTAAAGCTTGATCCGAAGTGCACTGCGTGCAGCATTAAGTCTCCCCTGGATTTCAGTGTACCTTGTATCAGGTCTTTAATAACAATTCTTCAGTACAAGGTGAAGAAATCACTCAGCAGCGCAGTTACTATTTCTGGAAATACTCTAAGATGCCTGATCTCCCACTCTGCCTGTGTACCTGCCATGTGCCAACCAAAATTACCAGCACTGCACTGTCAATAATGCTTCAGAGTTTCAGCCATTCAACAGACCTAACCAAATATCCAGGAGACCCCCAGCCCTAGATCCTGCTCTTTTTGCTTGGGCACTGGGTCATGACTTCCTTAGTTTGTCCCTGACGAGCAGCACACTGCATCCTGCGTTGGCGTTTCATGGGCCCCTGGCTCTCGTGCATGGGATTTCCTATTGCTACTTTCTTTCCAGTTCCCTTCTCCCTCTGGAAGGAAGCGATGGAGCTGAGTTTTCCTGAGCTGCCAAACAGCAAACCCCAACCCAGCATCAGGCACGTGAGAGGTCCCGCAAAGACAGCACCAGCCCTCGGCACTGATCCAGGCACTCTGGAGTAGAGTACAACTTGACATATTGAATAAATACAATTGGCACATGATTTATCGATTACACTCCTTCTGAAGACAGGCCCTATACCGAGATGAGATTCATAACACATCACATCACTTAAATGAGCCCTGAAGCATGTCCTTGGTCACGTTTTCACCATTGGTGCTTTCACGAGGCACCAACATTTTTAGGTTTTCCATGTGTGTGATCCTGCCCATGGTATGAGCCAATGCACCCCACTGGCACTGGATCAGAGTTCCTCAAAAGACAGAATTCGTGACCTGCAGAAAATTCAGGTATTTCAACACTGTGATTCTTGTCAACTTCAGTGGGACTGTCCCACAATGCAGGGTTTCAGAGCTGAGCTATATTTTGTGACAAGCTCCAGTAAATAGCTCAGCTTGTTTTGGTGATGCTTCTGCACGCCAGACTGGGAGATGCAGCAGCACACAAACATGTAGGAAAGCACTGACAATAAAAGTTGCAACCTGTGGTATTTGCACATTTTAGGAATGAAAGTGTTTACTAGATAAGCAGAATTTTATTGTTGTCACTTTGAAAATGCTTGTGTATTGGGATAAACTCCAGTTGCAAAGAATATCAATCAGATCTTTTTATGAATAAAGTAATCTGCTATAGAGATCTTCCGTCAAATGACTTAATTTACCGAGTCATCCTATTTTACCCATCTTGCTTTGAGAAGACATTAGCTTGATTTGGTTTTGTTGCCAATGATATATCTTCTTTTCCTTTCAGTTTTGCTGATCTTACTCCTATCACTCTTTTTCTGTCACCTGCAGTGCCTCTCTTCAGCGCTCAGTTACTTTCCCTGCAAACTATTTCATCCTATTAGGTGGATGGCTACAACTGGTGATGTGGCCCAGACAGATTTTCTTGTTCCTGATAATGAATGGAGTGTTCAGTTGTGTAACTTTGACCTTGTGTATAATTTTGAAAGATAAGTTTTGGGGAAACAAATGGGTTAGTCATTATAGAAATATTGTGAGGCTTGACAGAAAATAACATGGCAGAAAATTATGACAGAAATAGCAGAAAGCCACTGTGAGGCTCTACAGCATCTAAATTATCTTTCTATATCCCAGGATTGATAGTTTTACAATAATTCTCTAAGTTTGTAAACTTCATCTCCCTTGGGCCTCCCACTGCTATTGTATTTCCCATTTTCCTGCAAGGACTCCAGTTAGGCTTATAGTTCTTTTAATAATTTTTAAAAAGCTTTCAAAATGTTTAGTCTATTTCTTATGTTATTTTCTACTAAAAATAAATATTTTGCACTAAGGATTTTTTCAGCACTTCCCAATCTCATCTCATTGTAGATAGTAAGCTTCAGGAGGGGTCCAAAAGAGTAGAATGATCTGCTCCAAATAATACAGCACAGGCTTGTGAGCATTTGCAATAGGTAGTGGGAAGCAAGTGGCAGAAGCTAGAGGGACCTTGGAGGAGGCAGATGAGGACAGATACTCAGCCTGTCTTTGGCAGTGAGTCACAGACCAGCCTACTTGGCCTGATCCTGGTCTGTTGTCTTAGGGCAGCAGCAGCCCCATAGCAAAGGCTCACACTTCAGCATGTTGGTAGGGAAAAAGCCCAGTGCCCAGAGCAAAACATACTGGGCAGCACATCCCAAAGCAAAGCCAGAGGCTGTACACCATCACCAGCATTGATGTTTGTCAGAAATGGAACATTAACAAGAAAATAAGCATGTGTATTAAGGAAGCTTGTCTCTGTCCTGTCCTACACAGTCAATGGCACTGACTGCAATAGTATGTAACTGTTCAGTCCTACTTACCACCTATTGCTGATTCTTGAATGACTAATGACACTTTAGGGTATTTGAGATATGTTCCTATTGGTAGGAGTGCTTGTTGACTGCACAAAGGTAATAAGATTGTTTCTATGCTGAAGGTAAGGCCACTGAATCCCTCTGTGCAGATGCTGGGAGGTTTTTTGCTTCTCCTGCTGTTATGACCAAGGCATCTTGGCCACATTACAGCCAACATCTGCAGTGCACCTACCGTGTCCTGCCCCAGCAGCACTCACAGTGTAGGATATCTCCTGCCTGTGTTGCCATTGCCATGCTCAGTTTACCTTGTTGCAGCACCCCTACATTTGCAGGTAGCTGTGGCTTGACTGCTATTTATGAACTGTGCTTATTTTTGTGTTGTGCTAGGAGAACAACGCTGCAGCATGTGTAAACTGCTGTAACTCTGTGGTGGTCTTTAACTGAAAATCTCTGAATGCAACCAATTCCACTGAGGTTGCAAAAAAGAGAAACAGAGTTATATACACTCTGGTGAGGCCCAGGGGTGGATTTGTGCAGAACAGGAAGTAAAGAAGTTTGATCCCAGGAGCCCCTCTGACAACCCTGTGACTCTCCTGATGGTTGTAATCACAGCCTCTTTCTCTGTCCCCTCCTTCCCTTCCTGCCTCCTTACTGCTGCTGTATTTTCCCAGGACTTCTGAAGGAGAGCTTAAATGCTGTTATGTGGCACGATGAATGTAATACAAGTTGGGCTGGTTTTGCTATTGTGCTGTGCTTTTTATTCTCTGGGTGTAATTTTCGCCACCAAAGACACATCTAGGCCTGAGAGGGGACTTCTTCTGCCCACCTTTGGGGAAAGCATATGGCATGGTGTTTGATTGGGGTGAGGGTATGGAAGAGGGACCTGCCAACCCTGACAACTTCACCATGTCAAGGCAAGTGACAGGGGATTGCTCAGTACAGGGCCTGTTGAGAAGATAACTTTCCTCAGCTTTACCTGAAAGAATGAAAGCTCATTATATGCCTAACGGCAGAAGGTATCTCTCCTGGCTTTCTCCCAGGGGGAAAGATGACCCTAGGACATTGCAGGCAGATCTGCGCAGAGAATTTGCCAGTGGTCCATTAGAAATTATTGCTGAGCAAGGAAACAGCACCTTTTCTGCTGACACCAAGGGCAGCTGTGGAAGGTGGGACAGATTCTGGGAAGAGGTAACCCTTCAGCAGAGGGGCAGAGGCCCACTGGCATTTCCACTGCCATCTCTCACCTTTTGTACCACTTTATGTCTGTCCTTGAAAAAGTTACACAGGGACATGTTACCCACAGAGCATCCTTGGGAGGTGAGGGAAGATTGTGTTACGCTGGATAGTATTAACAGTTGCATCAATCACAAGCCTGGTCAAAGCAAATAGATGTCCTACTCACCCTTTTTTCAGGCTGAATGGAAGATGCAATTAAATGGCTCTCATATAGTGATAGCAGGAACAGTAAAAGCTATTATCCAAAGCCCTACCAGAAGTGTGTGGGCTGAAGCACCATAATCCTCAGCAGAAGAGAGACAGGCAGAGAGGTGCCCTGGGCCTGGCTCAGAAAGGCAGGCAGCAGCAGGCGAGTGCATGAAAAGCAATGGGGAGGAAGGGATGTATGGAACATTCAGGTGTGAGCAGAGACAGCACTCCCTGTGTCCTAGGGCTGCCAGCAGGCTGGTCTGGAAACCTGACCTGAAAAATTGCCTCTGCCTGTGTCAAGGAAACAGGTTTAGATCAAAGAAATAACTGTTCTATATAACTGATGTCACTTTTGGGGAGAGAGGAAAGCCCAGGAGAATATTGGGTAACTTGGGGGGCAAAAAAGGTCCCTTTAAGCTTATCCAACAATGGCAAAATATTATCAAATGTGCTAGAGGGGTGGGATTCACCACATGTAGATAGCACAATGTATGTGTCTGCACTGATTTAATGGTCTAAATTGTCCTTAAGTCACTAAAGAGAAATAGACCATTTTAGGGAAAGCTTCATCTTTTCCTAAAGAAGGTGTCTAAAACAGGTCAAATAAATTGGGCTTCGAACTGCCTGCTTCTCTCTATTGACTTTCACAAGAGTCTAGACAACAAGCTGAGATAGAGATATCCACACTATATATGTCTAAAGTTAGGTAAGATGAATCCCATCCAATAAGTCTCTGTGCCTCTACCTGCAGGCAAGGAAGGGAATGTGAATAGTGATGGATGAGAGAAGCATCGAATTTCCTACAAACATTCATCCACTCTTTCTCTGAACTGGCTTTGGCTGCATTCTCATGTATTTGTGCTTTTCATTAACACTCTATGACAGTACAAATGCTAGTGGAAGGCAAGTTTCATGCTTGCACACACAAAACTTGTGTGAAGAAGACTGCCAATTTTTTCTCACAGTCTTTTTGCACCAAAACTGATGGCCATATTTACATTCAGCCAGGCTATCTACACGAACTGCTCTGAACTTCTGACCTCTTTAGGCACAATGAAAGATAACAAAGATGAAGGCTGTATATTTTCTTTGACAGAATTATGAAGGCCGGGACATAAGTCATTTAGGCAGAAAGGATTGAAAGGGCCATGGGGTGCATTGACTGCTACAGTGAGAAGAGCATACAGACTCATTCTGTCAGAGAGCTGGTGGATGCTGATGATGGAAACATAGGTATAATCTGCATAGGAACAGGAGCAAGATATTTTCTTGCTGTCGTGTGAGCCAGGGCCAAGTCACCCTCCTAATTCTTCCTGTCATTTCTGAAAGATTCATTTCCTGATGCCTTTGCTGGAGAAATGGGTTCCGTATTCCAGGTCTCACCTTGTCCGTGAATGTATCAGGAGCTGTCCCAGGGGTCAAATTCTTCTCCTGCTCACAACCCAGGCAAGCCCATCATCTTTAAAGGTCTCACAGAAGCACAAATATGAAGAAAATATGGCCACCATCCCGTTATTCTGCTTGTATTTTTGTAGGTGTCCAAAGTGTTCTTTTCAGTGTATTTTAGGTATGCTTTCTGCAAAGCAGAAAAACGTCTAGCTATTTCTCAGCTGCTAGTACATTCCAAACCCTACCATCAACTACCCATACACAATAGATTTTCTTTAAATAACTCTTAGCAAATGCTTGACGTCTGTTTTCTCTAATTAATTCTAGCAGTCATCATACTTCACTGCATATGTTGAAAGCTTTCAAGGGTGATAAGAACTACCTACAGCATTTCAGTCCTGGGAGTTTTTATTGTAAACACTACTCCACAAAAGCTTCAGGATAGTTCATTCTGAAAAGTCAGTGAGAGAAACACAAGATGAAACACCCGCTGAATGTGAAAATAATGACCAAAGGAATTAGGGAGAATTATTTCAAAATGCTTTCTTTTGATTTTATTGTAATTATATTTGGGATTAAAATGAGGCAATAGTTAGAAATAAAGAGCCTGGACTAGCAGTCCTTCCTGTGAAACTATGAAAGGAGTCTTTTGTCCTACTGCAAATTCAAAGCAAAAGGTAGTCACAGGTGCAAGAGCACAAGGAAATGAGAAGGCAATACTATCATAACTATGTATATGATGCCCCACCTCACAAACTGCACTATGGCTATCATAGTCTAAGAGGAGAAACTTCTCCTGAAAAGCAAGCGTCAAAAGGCATGCCTGGGTCAGTGCTGGTCAGACCCATCTGTGCTCCCATTTCTGCATGCTGGATTTGGTTGTTGTCACCTTATTTCCACCCACATACCTGCCTGCCATTTGCCATTGTGCTCTTGCAGCCCAGAGGTTGCCAGTGACTAGGGATTGACAGCAAGCTTCTGGTACTGCCAGAGGCAACAATAATCACTCTAACTGCAAAAAACATAAAATCAGCATTCCTAAAAAATGTGATGCTATTCTTTGAAGAAGAGTGTAGCCTTCGACATCACCTTTCTCTTGCCTGTAATCACCCCTTGTGTGTTTTGTAAACAGAACAACAAAGAAAACTCAGATAACATGTTAATGAGTAAAAGAGTTTGCTGAGATCCTTTGGGAAAAAATGTCCAATGCTGCATAAACCTTACTAATTGCAAGTAATTGGAAAATCTCCCTGTACATCATGCCTTGAATCACACCAGTCACCTGGCAGCTCCCCATAAGCCCTGTCCCATTGGTCCCGTCATCCCCAGGCAGTGAGGGGCTGCATCCCCTGGGGTGTGCAGGAAGGGAGCAGGGAGAGGGATGGGGAGGAAGGTCCCAGTTCCCCACTTTGTGCCTGTGCACTGCCTCACTGATCAGCTGGGACTCTGGTGTGGCAGTTAATGCCTTGTACAACACAGGAGCTTCTGAGCAAAACCACAGCACAAACCTTCCTCTGTCAGTCCTTAAGACTCTAATGTCTATTTTAACAAGTTCTAACTCACCTCTAGTAACTCTACAACGCTCTGCAAGTGGTGTACCACAGGCTTTTTGCCTTGCTTTGAGGGTTTCTGGTGTTCTGCGGTTTGTATGCTAGGTACACTGGATTCAGAGCTGAAAAGCAGCATGAGGAAAAGGCACAAGTTGTTAATATTTGTTGGGTTTTCCCCTTGTAAAATGCTTATAGTGCCCATTTCCATGTAGATACCTTCCAAAGTCTCTTCTCAATGTTGAGCGTCCAATAATGGCAACAAACCCCAGCAAAGATAACATGTTACGAGGATACACAGTAAATCAGACAATTTAATGAATTCATAACCTTTCATTTTATTTCCTTCCTGTGAGATAATTTTAGCCAGTGTCAATGGGATTTGTAGGAAAGGGGAATGAATAGTGATCTTACCTCAACCAATAAAACAAAATCCTAATTTTCTGTCTTTTATCTTTTCCCATTCTTTTGTGCGCCTCTTTGGCCTTGTCAAAACATATCGTTCAGTTAGAGACTAAAAATATTTTCCCATCGATTGGGGTTATTGATTTTTTTTAATCTGTACTTTGGCTTAGAGAGCTCGGGTGAAGGGTGAAAGTTCACCGGCTTAGTCCGCTGTTTTATCTGGACAGCAGAAGAATGTATTGGCAGCAGATTTGATTTACCTTGTTGGTCAGCTGTAGTCACTCCAAGCACTGCAGACAAGCAGCAAGCATATTTTGCTGTCTATTTTATTGTACACTGAAGTTCTTGAAGGTCCAACCTCTCTATTGATTTATCTCTCAATTTCCAGCGGCCTGTGTTTCCATTGTTATTAACATAAATGTATCAGAAATCAGATTCCCTCTCAAAGATATATTGATCATTTATGAGCTTTGAAAAAAGTCTGACATGTGATGCTATACATTTAAATCATTCACTAAGTCCACAAGACTCATATATACTGATTAATAAATGCAGAGAGAAGTAGAATAGGATGGTATATCTCATGGCACAGTTATAGAATAGGACATGGATATATCTGGTGTTAATACTGATTTTTTTCATACTAAAAAAAAGGTTGTTGTGAGCAAATGTTTGTCTAAATCTTCAAGAGTCATAGTTGAACTGCTGCTAAGTTATTTTGGAACAATTGCAAAATAAACTATTAGGAAAAGATAATTATGAAATAATGATTTTATTATGAAATATAAATTGTACCACACAGTACAAAATATTTCTTTTTCTATTCTGTCTGTAGGATGCATTGAACATGCTAAGCCCTTTTCTGACAAGACTTGCTTACTTGAAGCTTTTCTTATATTTGTTACATAGGCAGTGGGTATATAAATACATACGGGGTATATTCTTGTCCTAGGAAATGATTTTTTGAAAGATGTCATGAGCAAAGCCTTGTACCTAGCCAGTATTCTAAGTCACAAGTGAGTCCTGCTAGCTCAGGAACTTCAGGGCTTCATGGGGAAGCCCTGCTAGCAGAAACGGTGAGAGAACAAGGAGGTGGGAAGGAAAAATGTCTTTGAATCATTCTTCTCTGAAGAAAAACTTTTTTTTTGCTGGTGGAAAATATGTCTGACTAAAATTGTTAAACTATGCCTTTCAGACAAGTCTGGCATGCTAAAACTGCAAACACTAAGCAAGGACATTTAGCAGGCTCCCTAAACACCCTCTGATGAGTGGGTACTGCAAATCAGTGTATAAATTCAAGAGTAACTTAGCTGATTTCTAGATTTCTTAGACAAATTCAAATCCATTAGGTATATAAACATAGGATAACTCTAAAGAAGGTCTATGCTACTGAAGTGCCAATCGCTTCTTGGCCTCACTGGGTCTTAGAGCATCTTTCAAACACTTATTCTTCAGGAATCATTTAGCCACCAGTCCTTTGATCCAGCATTGACTTGATCACAGCTACTTGAAGTACTTTCTACAGCTCAGAGTGCTCTTTCTCTGGCCATCCACCCTGCCCCTCCAACTTCTCTCATACAGCCTGTGGCTATCATTGCTCAGCAGCTGTGGACAACCTTTTCTGTGGATACCTACTCAATCAGGGTGCATCATTCTCCATTTGAAATGAATCTCTGTCACAGGCATGAAGTCAGAAGTCCTAATACTTTAAAGGCCAAATGGTCTTCTGCTATCTCTTCACCAGCAGCTCCCTCTTTCAGCTAGCCAGATGATTTTAGCCTGCCTGCCTGCGAGGTGAGGGACAGGGAAGCTTCCCTTTGCTGTAGGCAGCATGAGTGTGCAGGCTTAGGGCTAATTCACATGGAAGTTTATTTTGCCACAGCCCTCTTTTGAGGGGAGGGAAAAGTGGGGAGGGTTGTTTTCCTCTACCCAGCCATTACCTTCTCAGACGTAGTGAAGCAAAAGGAACTTTCCAGTAAGAATCTGAATGAAGAGAGCACTGTGACCTTGTGGATGACAAGTAAATGCTCATGCAGTGAGCAATGTCAGTTCCCCATCCTCTTTGTGGCTGAAAACATCCTGGAGGGCTCTCTTAGACAAAATGCATTTCCCATCGCAAACCAGCTTCCTGCATTCTGGATAGTTTCTAGCTCTGGCAGCAAATGCTCAAAATCTGTGGTGTCAGTTTTATTTTAGGTTTTACTTTTGCCAATAGTGCTGTGTTCTTGAATTTGACTTTGCTCCACACTCCAAAAAAAACATCCACACTGCCTTCTCCTACTCACTGTCTCACCTTGGACTCACAAGAACAGGAGGATGCCTGAATATTGTCCTGTCCCATCTCCTACAGGCTTCTCTGCATGACACAACACACCAAAGTTGGAACCACAGACCAGGATTCCTTCACTGCCACTTGCTATCATGACTTGTTGTGCTTGCTCACTTTCACAGGGGTTGTTTTCTGCTGTGTTTATTTCTTCTTATTTTTCTTCTTTTTATTTTTTTTTTCCTTCTTACATGCAAAGGGAACAGCTGGAAAAGGCTTTTTTTCTATGAGTAGGGGAATCGTATCAATATTGCATAATCTATCTCCATTTTCAGTAAGTCTTCATTAGATAGCCATACAGGGATCCCCAGGTGACACATAATAAAGCCCCTCTCCATGACAGAAACATACCCATTAACAAATTTTACATTTTCCTGTCTTCCGCTGCTCACCACAGAAGCAATTTCAGTAAGAGCGAGCCTGATTAAGTCTTTGCAAGACTGGAGCACATGCTGTCAAAGGAAGTACCATCAAGACTAAAGGAATGAGTTATGGTGCATTTTCTGGCTCTGAAAATTAATTTCTAAAATTCAGGTAATTGGACACAACAGACTGTTGTTCTGTTTTGCAGTTGTGACCATGGTCCTCCTAGGTGCCCCTAAATCTGAATCTCTTTGTTACCTAGAGTAGATAAGATATAGCAATGATTGTTCAAACATACTGTATCAGAGACCTTTGCACAGGGTACTGCTACTGCAAAAAAAATCAGTACCTGCAAAAGCTATTTGCTTTGCCTAGGAAACAGCAGGAACTGGACATAACGACTCACACCACGCCAGACAATGTGACTGCCTGGTATCTCAGAAGATAGTGTATTCCATTATTGTACTATATGATCCTAAATACTGTCATAAACTGCTAATACACTAATGTGTTCATAGTCTATTGATTGATACTGGGAATACTGTTCTGGGTTAGTCTAGCTCATCTGTAATACTGCATATAAGCAGAATTTCTTGGAGCATACGGCATGGAGGAAAAGGGATTCCACACATACTTTATCTTATCATTGCAGCATTAATATTACAGTTTCTTTTATAGTGTAATAAAAAAAAATTTATAAATCTCCTACTCTCTTCAAGCATTTGAGACACCACGCAAAATTCCAGAAATAATTCAAAATGCATTAAAAATTATAGTAAAGGGCCACAGCCTGAAAGTTTTAATAAAAACCTGATCAAGGGGGAGTCGCGAGATGTTATTCATACGGGCTTAATGCCAATCAAACTGAAAACACAGTTAAAATATTTTGAATACTTTTAAAAAAAGGAGACAGAGACTGAGGGAGACCTGGAAAGGAGGAGGCACATTGGGCCCCCCTAGTGAAATGGCTTTGGCTGCAAGCGGGGCAGCAGGGAGAGGTGCAGGCCACGCTTGAATGGGATCAAGAGGTGCTTGTTCCATGTTAGGATTCAGCATGCACCACGTGGTGCTATTAGGGGCCCTAATTCTCCTCTTCCCACCCAGGCTGGGGCAGGGGCATGTGTGCTGCTTCCACAGGGCTGGGGCTCACTGGAGCCCAGTGCCACTGATTTTTGCCCTGGTCACTGTCCCATTGGCCATCAAGGACAGCCTAGCATGCAAGGCAGGACATAAGTAGGAGTGCCCTATCCAGGGGACTGTTGCCTACCTATCCAGTTTACTGCTGAGCAAAAGTTTGGATTCAGGCAGAGTTTATACTGCTCCAGGACGAGAAGTGCAAGGATTAGACTGCTTTTACCATTAGCGGGTCAGACTTTCAGATTAGACTGGGCAACCCCAGGGAGCTGGGCATGGTGCAGCGGGGAGCCTGTAAGCAAACCATTTGTTGTGCACTGCACAACCTGCAGGTAGCAGAGAAACCTGCCTGAAAGGTGCCCTAAATGGATACCACAGCTGCTGAACTAAGTGAGAGCACGCACTGCTGCTGCACAGCCCAACAACCTGATCAGGATGTAACCTGCAGGGATCACACACAAGGCATAGCTTTTGAAAAGCTACACCTTCCTAAGCACAGCTTCTCCACTGAGATATACATAAACTAAACACTTTCTCTGGAGACATTAGGTTTGACTCCATGATCTTGAAGGTCTTTTCCAAACTAAATGATTCTATGATTCTGTCACTGGAAGGCAAAATCTGTTGTTTTCTATTAATTGCTTGAAGCTGCTTGCAAAGTTACTAACACTAACTGCATTCTGACTTACAGACAGCCTTCAGTCTGGTCCTGATTCTCAGAGCCTGTGAATGTGTCAGCCACATGTCTATTGCATGCTCTTATACAATGGTTTTGTGAAAAAAGCATTCTCTTCACACAGTAAAGCATGAGCAAGTAAATGTGAGCAGTGTTCAAGGCACATGGCATCAGTGCTCACTCTCAGATACTATTGATATATACTCTACATCTGGCAATTGAGGATATCTTTTATACCCTACTAAAATATATTATAGAGGGGGTAACTGGTTACACAAGAACTGCAAATGTCTTTCAGATTGCGTTTGATAAATGTAATTAGATATTGCGGGGTTTACCTTGTATTTTAGCATCTAGGATAGTCTACAGTAAGTAGCGTAAAAACATTGTTAAAGAGAAAAGGTTTTTTTCTGGAAGGATGGGCATGTGCAGCATGGGTTTGCAGTGTTGCATGCTGTCAGTCAAAATTTGCTAGCAATGTCACTGAAGGTCAGAGTCCCAATATCTCTGCAATCAAAGCTGACAATGACACGTTGAGTAGATAGATGTGAGGAAGGTACTTTTCCACTTACTGTTCTGAAGTAATAAGTGAAAAATTTGACTTTTCTTTTAAATATACTGTACATAGAGCAATGTAGGTTTGGATTTTCTTCACTGAAAAGAGATAAGAATAATGAGATGGAAAATGAAGAACCATGACCTGTTATTTTAACTAATAGTGCATACTAGTTTCCAGGTTTAACGCTGGTTATTGTAATGACAATACCCAGCGTCCTGCACTTGGGCTCAAATTCTGCTGGTCAGAAATACAGTGTTCATTTTTCATCAAGGAAAAATAGGAATCTTGTTGAATATGTAGCTGTAAGCACAGGAATCTCAGAAATGATTTTATAAAAGTGAATTCCTGACAGAGGAGAGAAGCATTCACAAGGGAAGGAAGAAAACAGAGCAAATATCTTGCAACGGTGAGTTTCACACCTTCACCCTGGGAATTTGGCACCCAAATAGAAATCTAGAGGAGCTAAAATGGCAATATAAATCACCTGGCAATTTATTATGGAGTGATTATATATATTTCAGAAGATGTCACACAATATAACTGCATTAATTAAAATGGAATTAATATAGGGAATCTTGCCATATCTTGCAATATATCAAAAGATAATTTGGAATATGACTTGTGTCCCCACTGTGGGGCTCCAATGGTACTCCCTACTCCAGAAACAGTTGTTGGCTTAAGCCCTTGTTGGTTTCATTATCAGTTGCAGTGAATTTTGAAAGAACCATTATGTTTTTTAAAAAGACAAATAACCAATAAACACTGTGGGCACTACCCTGAAAAGTCTTTTGATGCATTTTTGTGTTCACAAGGCTACTACTTCTACAATGCGGATTTCAGTTTTCCAGCCAAGGACAAATATTAGGAAGAAGTATTACTTATGGGACATGGACGCTGTATGCAACTTCTTTTGTTTCTAGTAAAGACTGTCCTCTTTCCACCAATAGAGCAGGTAGAGGTTAAATCCAATACTATTAGCATTCAGAAGGAAGGAGTGCCCTGATAAAATAAGGAGCTAGGTTGAAAGAATGTGAGGCTCTTAAAATGAGTTCCTATGGGGAATCTTTTAATGTGCTTTTTTGTTTCTAGCACCCTTAGGACTGAACTCCTTCAGTTCTCCACCTTCAGTAAAAGTGAAGAGATGGAGAAAAGGAGAAAAAATGATGCATCAAATATTAAAACACTAAAACACCAAAACACCAAAAAAGAGTTGCATCAATTATGCTATATGGATGAAACTGCAGCAGCACCACTTGATCTGAGACAACAGAAAGGAACACAGGAAAAGTAACTTCCCATCGTCAACAAAGAAGCTCATTAGAACAAGAGAAACAGTGTGATTCCCTTTGCTGCTTTATCCCTCTCTATAATTCACTACGAAATTCTGCTAGATCTCGTCTTTGATGGTAAAAAGTTAAGCACTCTGTGCTTCACCTGCTGCTAAGTATTCAGGATCAACTTTTGAAATCACAGCAGTCTGAGCACTCTTATTTCCAATGGTGTCTGCTTTTATAAATACCATTTTCCTTGTTGCCCTTAAACATTTTGCCAGGCTGGAAGAGACAAATTCTATTCTTAGAAGAAAACAGCAGTTTCTGCTTAGGAAAATGCAAGCTACATTCACATGCATCTGATGGCTCGGTTTGGCTCTTAACCCAGGAGTGAATTTTTTCTTAGATGATTTTAGAAATCAGTTCCATAGCTTAAATCTGGTTTTCTTTACAGCAAAGAAAAAAAACCCCCTAAACCAAGAAACCTAATTAAGATGCTATGTAACTGCTATAATAACAGGAAAACTTCTATTTATTGCTAAAACAAATATTCCTTTGCTATACGGGATTTGCAGTGAGGTAGTGAGTAAAGAGCAGTCTCCCACTGTGCCTGGCACTGTGAAATTGCACGTTGTAGTAGAGGGAGCTTCTCCCAAAGAATTTAAGGCTGCAGCAGGTATCTTGTCTGCTTTTTGTAATGTGACCCGAGTAATTAAGGCCTGGCCTATGTATGAAAGCATGAGGAGTTTTGTTTGATATTGGTTTAATTAAATTGGAGCAACTTTTGCATGGGAGTATTCATACGTTGGTTTAATTCGTGTTGATGAATTTACAGGCATGAACTAAATTTGCATAATCGGTCTTAGGCTGACATAAAAGAGTACAAGCACAGAAATTGCACCAGTTAGCTAAATGGATATAAATTAACCATGAAGCCCTCTCTGAGCAGAAGGAAACCTCAGAAATACTATATATCTGCAGAGAAAAGCATCCAACCAGAGAAGTTCCATTTATTATGTAAGGATTAACAATATAAGATTAAAAAGATGCAAATCCAATCCAAAAAGTTTTCCAAAGCTACTCTGTGTTGAAAACTACCTATTTAAAAAGTCACACTTCCAAATACAGAGTTTGGAGATGCAAGTCAGCTCACACTAACCCCATGGCAGGAGTTCCCGAGGAGCTGCTACAGCCTACACTCCTTCATGTGTTCTTGCTCCCTGCAGCACCTCCTGTTCAACCTGGCATGGAGCTGGACCTATGCCACACCACCACCTCAGTAACCCCCCAGGAAAGAGGGGTGCAAGGAGCAAGACCATTCTCTGTCCTGGTCACAGCCACTAAATAATTCATCTCAGATGTAACAGAGCAATGGAGTTCTCATCAGGTGCATGCACAAGTGTTTGAACTTTACGTTTAGTAGAGAGCCATCTGTGCCACATGGCTTTTATAGTATTTAAAGATCAGAATCCAATCATACTAATTTCACCAGCAAGACCAAAAGGGACACTATAAAGTAACAGCAGGACAAGAACTGAGAACAGGACTATTACAGTATTTAGATTGTAGGGAAAGATGTAAATTACAAATAATGAAGGAGAAGTGTTGCAGAGATCTATAATCTCTGTATGAAGACCAACAGCAGGCTTTTGAAATACCAAAAAATTACACCCACAACAAGGTAATGTTACAGTGGGAGAGGAAAAATAGTGACAAATAGTTTGTCAGAAAGGTAAGAAGCATTTGACTATCTCTCCAGCTGGGGCACTGGATAGTCTTTTTATTATTGTGGTTTGCAAGGCTCTGGAAGGAGCTGGGCAATTGGAACATAAAAGTACTTTGATAACAGTTGTTCAAATTAAGAAAGAAGTTCATTTTGACTGCACCATGCATCTTATCTTGTGCAGTCATCTGCTAAACTGCTTGAGGGACATTTTCTTTCTGTGTTAATGGAAAATAAAAATTTCTTATAATCATGTGAATGCACTTGGTTGGAACTTCAAGATAAAAGTACTTCTACACCCATCTTGAACTTCTCCCCTGCTCCTTTCTGCTGCTGGATATTTTCAGATATCTGATCAGAGATCAAGAAGGATATTTTATGGCAGAGCTGAGCAAACACACAGTTAACAACTTAGCAAACAATGAATACTCAGTGTTTAGTCAAAGTGAAAAGATCAACTTGAAGACTAAAATAACTGGCACACTTGTCAAAACAGGACTGTTTGTAGACAGTTGACAAACAGAAAAAGAACAAATAACTGTACCCCGTCATTTGCTACAAAGTTTGTGCCCTCTAATTTCTAAAGCCAAATAAACCCAACCACTTCCATATCAATGTGTCCGATGAACAGCCTCAGAGCTGAGGTAATGTGATTTATTATCTGTTGAATACTGCATATTTGCTGTGAAGATTATGGATTTATTTATTTAAAATTGATGTACTTCAAATGTGTTGGCTTGTGAATGGTTTTGAGCAGTGTTTTTTATTCACAAAAGAAACCTGGTTATCTCAAACATGTCAGTGTGGGCTGTTCACAAAGATTTTATAGTGCCTTGGTTTTCAGAAGGTGCAAAACTCCTTCTGAGGGCAGCAACTTTGTCTCACCAGGTGCATCAGCACCCACTAGTAGTCAAATGCCAACACTACCATCAACTAATCCAAATAATGCAGTAATTAGTGTGCACGAGAAACTGAATCCAGATACCATTTATTTCATATAAGCCAACAAACTGTCAAGGGACCAATCAACTTCTATACTTCGCTGATCTAGACTATTGTCAACCCATAAAGCTCCATATCTTAAAGACAATCAAGAAACCTTATGGTCCTCTTCAGTGATACTTTAAAAAAACCCCAGATGCTAACACTGGACAAATACCAGCTTCTTATGGGTAACTTGTCCTTTTTCAACAATACTGCACATGAAACATGCTCATACATAAGATCCACGGCTGGTTGACATTTGTTCATCTCTACAGCCTACAAAAAAGTAGAAGTTGTTTCACCATAAGGGAAAAGCAGTACCCTCTTTCCAGCTACCTGCTTTACATTTCACTTTTCATGCCTGTTTACTTTTCCTTCTTACTTCACACTTTTCCCTTTCTGCTAGTACCTACTCTTGTGTGAGAGGGACTATCACTTCCCTTTCAGGTGACAGAACATATGACGCCATCAACATCTTGCTTTGTCTATCACAATCCTTCACTCCAAGTGTTGGCTGGATCTCTCATCTCTGGTGGGTTTTCACTTTCCTGCAGCTGCTCATCTGTCACAATACCTTAGAAAACATTGTTAGCCAGGCAGTCAGACTGAAGATATTATTTTACAATTGAACTTGCTTCTGCTAATTTTTTTTTCTGAGCACTTTCTTCCATCTGAGAGAGTTCATGATCTCTATTCCCTAACTGTTGACATTTACCTGCCCTTTCTTCCATTCCCAGCTCTCTTTCTGTCATTCATTATTCTGATTCCAGAATGACCTATTACCATTTGCCTTTTATTCCTGCACACTATAGGAATAACATCTTATATGTTGATATCTGGATTCCTCTACCTTTTACATTCCTCTAAGCCCTTATTCAGCATTGCCAGTTCTTTATGGAGCAGCAACTCAGCAGCACAGCTACCTCTGCCTCCCCACACAGCTCCCTCAATAATCAAGGGCATGCACTCCTCTGCTTGTCCCTGGGCCTGTCAAAGGAGAGCATCGATCAGTCGCTGATTTTGCAGTGGGCTGAGGTCAGGCTCACATTTCTGCCTGTGGGCTGGGGGGAAAGCTTGGCCTCATAGAGCTGTATGCAGGAACATTCAGCAGTGCTATAAGCAGGGACTATCATTCTTGCTATAGATGGTGTCATACAGTAATGAGCCTTGCTGGCCCTCTCAGAAAAGGGACCTGGGAAAACCTGCCCCCTTTCTCAGGCAGCCCTGTCTCCGCTAAAATATCTAAGGTTGTTTTAAAGAGAGCTACTGAACATGGGAAATGCCACCCAGAGCTGCAGACTGTGGAGTCACTGGTGAAAGAAGGAAAAGTCCTTTCATTTAAGTACAAATTTTAATCCATGGCTGGGGCAAATGGAGAGTGAAAATGCATTAGGTAAGGTTACAAGTTTTCTTGACTTGGCTAATCAATAACTAAGTAAAGAAGATTCTCTAACCATGGAGAAAACATATTTATTCACTCGCAAAGGAACTAGGAGGTGCTTCCAAGGATACTTTGTATACAAATGTCTTTGGACCTTGTTCAAATAATGTTCTTTGCATTAAATTGCACACTGATAACCTCAGTATGGTAACTGACGATAGCCTTCTCAGTGCTTAGTTAAAACAAAGCAGATATGTCTAAGAGTAAATGAGCTAAACTGCACAGAGCACACTTCTGCAACTGTTCACAGATAGTTTTTTCTGCACAGCTCATTAGCTATTTAGCACTGCGAAATGCAGTTATTCTCTGTTCCCACTACAGTTTTAATCGAGAACTTATGACGCAGCATTGTTCAGGGAGAGACTGCAACAGCCTTTTCCTTGTGGCCGCAGGACACGGAGCCTATATTTTGCCCTTAAAAAAATCTAATTCTTTGTACTTTTCTTTTTTTGTACTTTTGATACATGACTCTCCAAGGGCTTAATATCTTAATGTCCCTTTTACAGAGCAGGAGAATCAGTCAAAGACTAAGTAATCTGCGTAAGAACACAGAGGAAGGCTGTGGCAGAATCACACTGAGACCTGAGGTCTCCAGAACCCTATTACTATGCTCTAACCCCAAGACCATCCTGCTTTTCTTAAAAGCTTTGCTATTACATTCAAGCATACAGAGACTCAGATGGAAACAAAACCAGAAAGCGTAAACAAACTCAGCATGCCGATGACTGCAGATACTTTGAAACAACAGAAGAGGAAACATACAAAGTTAGATCAGTTTGAACTAAATTTGGATAGGACATTCTAACATAATGCATTTATATCTATTTACAAGTACTAGTCCATTAGTCAGTGGAATAAAATATTCCAGAAAACATAGATGAGTGCTCTTTAATACCCAAGTGGTTCATGATTCTTTTTTGTGAACACTGATGATTTTGAATGCGTTCCATGTCTATGATCTTGCATGTAAAATCTGCTGGATTATAAGAATAACTTTTCCCCTAAGAGATATTCCCTCATTCCCTGTGACAAGTTTGTTCACCCCCAAAGACCTGATAAAAGAGCAAAAGCAAAGGTCACTGACATCAGAAGTTACAGAGTGACGTTGCAGAAATGGGTCTGGAAACACATGAAGTTATTCTCTATCATCAATGTCATGGACAGACATTGCAAAAACTAACCACACTGCTCAGAAGGACTCTGGCAACACACAAGCAGAGCTCCTGCATATTGGGGCACTCTCCTGTTTGATAGATAGATAGATAGACAGACAGATAAAAAAACAAATGTGAGCTGTTTTTCTGTGTTGCACATACATTATTTTAATTCCCTGCCTTCTTGATTTATGCTCTCAGGCCTTTTATTTTGTTGGTCTGTATCACTGGAGTCAGTCCACTGGAGTGGCTTTGTGTCACCTGAAATCCCCACTATCAGTGGAGGGAGGAGGATGTAAAGGACTTCCCCATGTGGGGGACAGAGGGAAGTTAGGTAAAAAAACCCTGGAGATAAAAAGGCATAATGAGGAGATAAAAGAAGGCCTTTGGGGAAGCTCACAATACCTGTGTTTGAGTACATCTGGAAAACTTCCTCCTACTTCCAAATGTCCAGAATAGTAGATGAAGTCCAACATCCAACTAAGGCATTTCACAGTGTAATGAAGTAATGACCTCAGAAGATGGTTCATTAAGAGATCGTTTTATATACACCTGCTACGCTACATTATTCATCATGCCTGGAAGGCTCTGCATGACTTGTTCCCTTTCATCATAGTTCAGCCTCTGTTGCAGGTGGCTGTCACAAAAGAAGCAAAAAAAGATTTTCAGAACAGCTCAACCAGTCACCAGGTACTTGGTCTGGAACTGCGCTCACAGGAGCTGGGTTTGTTCCAAGGGCTTTGAGCCGAGAACTACAGTCCTATTGTTCTGCACACTGACAGCAGAAAGCACACTTCATGCTTTGAATGTTTCCTATTTGAGGTTGTTCTTACATTTAGGGAAGTAAGGGAAATTGAAGCTTGAGCTTCTTCAGATCATAATATGAATGGTAGTTTATTTCAGGGAATTATCTTTTTGTGTGACTAATATTTGTTCATTTGACTGTTCTCTGGAATTGCAAGCAGGACATTTTGAGATGTCATTGTACTGCTAAGTGCAATAGAAGCTGCAGGGTGAGTAGCTAAATACCCTCAGGAAAGCAAACACACAGCTAATGACAAACAACTACTGCTCTATTTTGAGGATTTACTGTGAGAAACAGTTAAAACCAGAAAGCAGAGCTTATGACAGTGAGGAGTCTGATTGAATTCAACTTGTTCTGCCACATTTACCTAAAAGAGCATTTCTGACTCATGAAAGGTGCCTCATCAACCTAACTGGGAACATGGAGAGAAATAAGAAATACTGTCTTGAATAAGGGTTTGTTTCTGACAGTGTGTAATGTCTGTGAAAAGAGCAAATCAAAGGGTGAATAGTGTCTCCCAGTCTTATTATCTATATTGTAGTTTACCACCCTGCATTTGTTTTAAGGTTTACCAGGGGTTTGAATTAAATCCATCCAAATGAAGATTTGATATTCAAGGCTGCCCCTCGGCAAAGAGGGGTTTTGCATTCATTAATATTGCTTTGGGATGAAGGAAGGAACAGGAGAGCCCTGATTGACCTTAGACATTTATAAAGGTAATCTAATTTGTGCTTGTTTGCTACTTTTTCATTAAAGCCTCTCCTGGAATGTTTCTTATCATGAGTTGTGCTTCCCTTGAGAAAAGTTTTAACAAATAGACCAAATCCAGCACAGAGCTGGCCCAGCAACTGCACTCCTTACAAGGATGTGGAAATGCAAGCTTTGGAGAATCTGTGATCCAACCTGCAAAATTAGGAATGTAAAGCCTGATCCAGGGATGCCTACAGTCAGACAAGTCAACCTGTAGCCAGGACATGGCTCGTATTACATTCACATATGAATTACCACGGTTTATGAAGGACTGATTGAATATATTTTGTTCACAGAGGTCAGCTGCCCATTTTTCAGCTGGCACATGCTAACACCCACTGTCAGTCTGCATATACACAGAGGGAAGAGCAGTAAATCCGGTCCTCAGTACTGGAGCTTTCTCACAGCCATACAGTTGAAGACGTAGTTCCAGAAAGCCCCTGCCCAAGAAATAGGTGATGACCAAAAGAAACGTTGCAGTTCTCAGAAACACTACCACTGCTTGGCAGGAACCTTCTTTGTTTCCCTGATTTAAAGCAGATTTGTTATACCACAGATTAACTGCATCCATTTAGGGAAGAAATGGTCTTGAATCATTGTTTCATCTTAGGAACCACAGGTGACGTTGCACACAGTCTGTTTACAACCTCAGGGGTTAGTGAAAATGAAACCAAACTAAGAAAACGCAGACCATTGACCAGAACGAGACCTGCCAACATTTCCTTCTTTAATCTCTTAACCAAACAATACGACACATGACAGCACAACGCTGAGGATGAGGTTTCGCAGCCTGCTGAGAATGCCAATTTTTGGTTAAAAAGAAAAAAAAGAATATTTTGCTCATCATATTTACATATTGCATGTTAAATAAGCCCTGCAAGGGATCATGCCTCAAAACAGACTTATTTATAAAGAAATGTAGATTAATAATCCTCCTTGCTTAAAAAATGAGCTTCAATATTTGTGCGAATCGTAGAGTGAAAAAAATCAATGTGCTATCGACTGCTGGGGATGATCACATTCATTTTGCCCTTTGTGGTTGGTGAAATCCATGCTGCAATTACAGAGACAGGCTGGCAGCAAAGAGCCTCAGTTGGGCTTTCAGCTCCACATTAATCCAAAACTCACCATTTTAATGCAGATATAGATTGCCACGAGTCAATAGCTGACTACTTGAATTGTGAAGTAGCAGTTCCATGCTATATTGGCAGCACTGGCTGTTACAGTATCTTCAAGTATTTTGAAATTTCAAAGTGTTACTCCATGGACGTGAAGAGCGTAACTGACACCACGTCAGAAGGGGACTGCAGTGTTAATGCTATTGTCATAAATGGGAGAATGTAGAATAAAGACATAATACTACAAATAATCTTCAAGTAGGTCAGAAGTAGACTTTTCATGGGATACAATACATATGTACCCTTGCTCATGTCTTAACGCCCCAATGCATTATCTCATCAAGTACCCCAAGTGTTGAATTTTTATAATATAGCTCCTAGTTCTCTCTCATTTACACAATTCCAAGCACAGATGACTTCACCAAAGTCAGAGGGATTACTCTGCATTTATAATCTGGCAAGTGAGGTCAGAATTTGGCTTTGAGTAGCAATTTCCTTTTTAGCAATCCCTCTGTAACTAAGAACTGAATTCTGCCACTAAATTTGTGTGAAGAATTGGGGAATCTACTAAGTGGTCAGCCTCTCTTTTATATCACATTAGGTGCAGGATGAACTTAGAACTCTATTTTACATACAGTAATTCTTGCATACCTTTATGATACTGACCTCTTTTCTACCACATCCTCCTGAAATGGTGAAATGTGCACTAACAGATCCCTGCACACAGAGTGTTATGGATATCAATAATGGCGCTCAAAGCAGATGCGATTCAAAGCCTACTGAGCTCCATGGAAATGCTTCCATTGATTTTACTGAACTGTGCATGTGTGACTGCAGACAGCTTCACTGCTGAGGCAAACACCAAACCTGTGCTCGGGATGAGCTGGCTGCTGGTGTGCCAGGGTTTGATCTTGGAGCATGAAGGCTGTGCCATGCCGTGCACACTGCCGAGCAGCCAGGCTCTGTCTTCTCTGTGCTGCAGCGTGTCTGTGGATCTGAGAATCACTGTGCAATTTGTCTGCAGCTATTTGTTATGTAAAATTCAGAACTGATCAAATATTTACAAATTTCCTACCTAGTGCATGATAGTGGCATTTAGGGACATACTCTTACAGGTTTGACATTGATTACCTTTACATCATCCTTGCCCAGATATATTTTCTGTGCTACAGGCAGGAATAAGAGAGGAGTATGCTAGGGCCAAGCACCAAACTCAACTTTGTCAGATGAAGAATAATGTGTGCAGTCATTTTTGTTACCAGGGTAACCTGTGAACTCAGTGAGATTGATTAGCATATGTAATAGTATCAATAATAAAAATAATAAAGTAGGTAACACAAAGGGAGTACGACTTGATATTTTGCTGCAAGATCAGATGTACACACTCAAAAGAAGCCATTTTCCTTTGTTCATATCTGAAATATAGACTCATTTGGTGTTGGTAAGCCTTCATGTGGTTTTAGACTCATAACGATGAGTCCCGAGCAGAATATGCACCTATAAGGTTTTGTGGAGGATTTATGAAAGAAAAAGATTCACCCTGGTGTTACATATTGGTATTCTGTGTAGCTTTTCATAGCATGCCTAATACATCTTAACAGTCTTCCTTAAAAACATTATGAGATTGGAGCAAGGATCTTAACTGTGTCTGCAGAAGAAAACGCTGGTTCTTGCTGCTGACCTGTAGCTGATGGCTTCTTATATCTGAAATTCTCATGAAATTCAAAATTTGATATAGTTTGGAAATGAAGATATTTATACCTCAGTTATAAACAGACTGGAAAGTATGTTTGGAAACAAACATTGCAGGTTTTCAGTTGCTTAGATAGATAGAAGTGAGCTTTCAAATGTTTTACTTTTGATTTCCTGAACCAAATATAAGGGTTTCCGAGAAGATTAGAGTTTATCTCAACTATAATAGATAACAATCATAATTTCATTAGTATCAAGAATAAGTATAGCTGTGGCACTGGTTTCACTAAACACAACGAGAGAGGGACATGCGTGGAGAGGCTAAGGGTCTTCCACAGGAAGACTTCCATTAGCTGAGATTGCACAAATTATTAAGGTTTTCAGATTCTAGCTCTCTCTTGGTGAAACTGCTGTGATCTAAAATCCCAGATAGAAAGAGCTCACAGCCACAACATTTCAACAGCAGTTAGAATATTAATAAGTAAATGGAAAAAGTGCTTCAAACCGACAGGAAGAGTTTTTCACCTTGACCTTGCTACCTGAGTAGCTTTCATTAATTATGAGGAACTGGGCGTATAGTGGAGTATAATGATAGCCATTATGTGGAGACTATAAAATCAGACCCTGTTTTTACAGCCTGCAAAAACTAACTACAAAGTTTGTCCCAAGGAGCTTGTAATCTCAATAGAAAGCACAGACAAAAGGAATAAGGTGCTGAATGCACAACCTAACCATGTCCCAGAACAAGAAGTTACCTGTACAGGTTTTGGGGGAGGTGGGAGGTCAGTTGTGAGGGCGTAGGTTAAGTGGGGACAACATGTTGAGTGGAGGGAACCACACCTGACTCATGGCTCATGTAGCAGCAAAGCAGCGGTTGGTGAAAAGGACAGAAAATACCCAAAGTGAACCGAGGCCAAGGCTCTGCTGCTCTGGCTCCTTTGGGTTTCTGGCCGGCTCCTCTCTGCATTTTTATCTTTTCTTTCCGAGGACTATTTTGGAGATGTTGGTTTGGTTTTCCCCAATGCAGCTGAGTCCTTTTCCTTCTCTGGGAGGGCACCAGCCTTCCTTCCCCAGCCTCTCTCAGAAGACTGCCAGGGACAAGCCTAAGGAGGGCACCTGCAGAGCTTCCCCCTCCACTTCCTTCTGCCTGTTTGTGCCACTTCAGCTATCATGTTTTCAGACTATCCAGCTTGATGATTGATTTTAAGACACTTAGTGAAACTTTGTACTCCGAGAAAGTTAATTTTGAACAGTTCAGGAGAAGTAAGCCTGCCTTTAACAATCTCCACCTGGAATAAGAAAAACGTAATAAATTCTTCATGTTTACTGCATTTACACAAGGCCCCAGACTATGGATTACCTTTTTATTACTCCTTGTTGTAAGTTTTTTTCCTCTATTATTAGGTTTTTTTTAACAAAACGGTGGCAAGAGGAGAAAATTGTTATCTTCCCTGTGGACATTTACAGGCGTTTGAATGAAAGTTTGGTTACAGGTTTGTACTCTGTGGAAGCACGAAATAGTTTACGTAGCTGGTGCGCCCTATATCACAACAGAAAACCTTTCCCAATGACCTGGCAACAGCTATTTAAGAGAATTAGGTAAACGTCTGAGCGTTTGGATTATCTTCACTGTTGGAAAAATACCAAAGAAAGAATGTGCACACGCACAGAGATACATATTCCTACATAGGAGGTCCCGTGTGCACTTTTTCATAGACAAATCATAGGCAGTGGATTTTTATTCACTCATTTCAGCTGCAAAAATCTATTCACTCTCCAGTAGTGAGTGGAATTTTCCAGTGCTGCTTAATGTTGAAATAATGAACTTTGGCAAATCTAACTTAGCACAGAGCAAACTCCAAATATGAGAACCTGTAGCTTAGGTGGCAGTTTGCGTCATTGCATCATTGGAGCTGAGCTGTCCTTAAACCATTGAGTACAGAGGGATAAAAATCCGGATGGACCCAAGGGTCACAATCTAGTTTCTCTACTGCTTTCTCCTTTATCCTGTTTCTATCACTTGATACTATCATTTTGTGTTCTGCTCCTTTGCATGACTTCCTACAACATCGCAGGCAGTGGTCTTCTCCAGGGAAAGATTTGGTGTATTCTAAACCAAATATCTGCATTTCAAGAGCACACGTAACTAAGGAATGGTTCAGTACAGGTTGATCTCAAAAGAGAATGAATTTTCTCTCTAGTGATCTTTTAAGACCATTATGAAGCCTTCAGAAAGATGCAGTACAGTGCAGCATGGGCCCACAGAAATGCCCAGAAATGCAAAGCTCAGGCAGAAGTCAACAGACAGGCAACCAACTGAGCATTTCAAAGATGACAGGAATAAAATCAGCCAGGAAAAATGGAGTTAAGGGAGGGAAAAGAAAACAATTCTTAACCACCATTTTAGAATCAAAAAAATGGTGAGCTGACTGAATTCACATGTTGCTGCCCAAGCAAGAGGAAGTACAAAAGGACATCATATTATGCACTGGAAAATCAGCTCTTCTGTATGCCACAGAGAAGTTTGGGAAGCTGAGAATCTAGGTATTAAGCTTCCTACTACTATTTCTCATTCCAATGGTTATTTCCATCTGAGCATATGCATCAGCAAAATTAACTCACCAAATGTACAGGAAAAAAACCCCACCCATAAGTGCCTCAAAAGCAATTTATTGAGGTTTTAAATAGAGCGGACTTGCAACAGGTGCCAAAATTTGTCACTGAACTGAAAAAAAACCAAACCCCAAACCCAAATTAATCATCAGACTTCCTGGTTCACATCAAAAGATGGGGCACCTTGCTCGGCAGCACTGTAGTCCACAAAAGTGTTGGGGCATCTTCTTGGGGAATACAGTGACAGCAGAAGTAAAGGAAACGTTACCTATATGGTCCCTTCTCTCATTATGCTTGATCCCTCTTTAAACCTCAATGTATTGATAAAGTCCTGTTCAACAAGTATCACAACATGACCAGGTGAAGGTCTAGCACCCAAAAAATGGGGTCATGATTCTTGGCTCACTGACGCATGCAGATAGAAGACATTGGATTTGGTCGACAGCTGAAAGGGCTGCAGAAGGGCTTCTGAATGGGAGTGAACTGCTAATTAACAAAGAAAATGAATACAGACTTTAAGTTTAAACTTAAGTATGGCCAATGTAAAAGACCAGATGGTCAAAGTGCGTAGCAGCAATCTCACAGGTTAATCCTCATCCTGCGTTTATGCCTGTTCATAAGTCTCTAAGCAGTTAGTACTGAAAATATGGATATCTACCACTATTTATTGTTTATGCATAGCGCAATTGGTCTAGGCAGCAAAGTCTGGCTGAATTTCTCTGGATTCTGGAAAACGTAGATTCAAGCGCTGTTTTAAAATCATCCACAAATCAGTAGTCACAAACAAAGGGGAAGCTCAAGAGACATGAATTCATGCTTGCAGGCAATAGGAAACAAGGTAGAAAACACTTAAATTCCCTTTCAGCATTTAACCTCATTCATGGACATGCTATTGCTCCCAGTCATGACATCCCGCAGTACTGAGATCCAAAGGAGGAATGGAAACAAGGAAGCTGGCAGTCACCAGCCAGGAGCAGCTCTTTCAGCACTCACCCTTCCTCCCAGGGACCAATAAACTTAGCAAAACATGATCCCAAATTTTAGAGTTCTTTGCTTTGCTGTCCACCCTGTTCCTGCCCTGCGACTTGAGCACAAAGTAATTCCTGGACTTTTATAAGCAAAGGAAATTAAAATGGCAAAAGTGTCTGTATACGCTATCCAAGAGACCAGCTCAATTTTTGAAAAGTAAGCTGTGTCTCCAACAAAGAACTGCTCTTCCAACTGAATGATGAAGTGAAACCTAACTCAGATAAATTGCACCCCTGAGGTGTTTACATGTTTTCAATCCTATGTCTTAACAATTCAGAAATCTAAAGTAGAAACTTTCTTACATATCAATCTACAAACAAACCTGAACATTTACAGATAACTGTTAAATGAAAAAAATTCATTAGACTTAAGTAGATTTGCACTTTATGGTACATTCATTACAAACGTTAAAAATCCATTGAAAAAGACTGTAGTTATCACCACAGTTGTAATCCAATTGCTACTGAGCCTCTTAATGCGATGATAAGTTGTTTCATTAGAAAAAGTTTTTTGCTTCTTAAATGAGGTGTGAGGAAAGGGGAAGTACAGAGATAAGTAATTATATTTCTAATGGGGAACATAAAATGAGAAAATTAAATACATTTGCACTAGAACTCAATATGAAATAGGTTTGCCATCTTATGAACATTTTTAATATTGCAGATCTCATTTGCATCCCAAATCAGGATGAAACAGTGTAAAAGTTTTTTGAACCAAAAACTTAAGAAAAATTTGAGCTTATGCCAATCAGAGTATTTTAATTTCCTATGTTCAAAATGCCATCATTCTGCTTTTACACTTTTTTCTTCACCTACTTTCATGAGGAATTACATTTTCAAAGGAAATATAACGAAAATGAACTTTCAGAAAATGATGCAAAATTCTGTATGAACAATTTACAACTTAATTTTTAAAACTTCTTATAAGTGGAAATGTTAAAGGGAGCCTGGTCCAGTAAATTAGTGCACACTTGACAAATCCACACATTTTGAAACAAATAGATCTTGCCAAGTTATTTTGAGTCATCCCTCTCTGACATCAATATTCCAAGTCTGTGAAACATCAGACTGTGTGAAGCTATTACAAATAGTGAATGTGTAAATAAGTATCTCCATCTAAATTACTTCATACTTTTTCACACAAGAAACATAAATGCAACAATAGATCAATCTGACTGTAAATATCTAAATATGTCCTTTAAAAGCCAAAGGAATGTCAGATACAATTTATTTTCAGCGAGTGCAAACTGAGACATTAAGTGGCAATTCTACTTCCATTAGCTAAATCTGGCAAATATGCAACTGTTTAAAGGCATTGTCAATAGCCATTGCACAATTAAGTATTTGTACTGATGCCTTATTAAATTACCCTTTTCAAGTAGGCATAATAAACTAGGAGTTCACTGTACAGATTTTCATGGTGAAAGTCTGGATCACTGAAAAATTTATTTAAAGAGAATGCAGTCCACTAAATAATGAAGTAAATGTCAAATGTTTCTGGGCAAATAAGTCTGAGTTGTCTTCAAACTTTTTTGGCAGATATAACTGAAGACAACACTCATAATAAAAAGCCTGCAGATTAGCAAATTTGATTTACGGAGTTCCCAAGTAAGCTTTCAAATGCACCGCATCTCCAGCAGTCAACCTTGCTTGGTGGGGAATGGAGATTGTTACCAGGGGCAGTCAAGAGTGGCGAGACAGCCAGAGCTAATAACTTGGATACTCATTCAAAGTACCATTGGCCTCTGTTAGTTTGCTTATAACTTATGCTATGGTGCCCTGGAAAGAGCTGCTGTGGCTGCTGCCCACCTCCAGCCACAGGAAGAGGTGCTTGTACCTGACTGCTGCGCTTACCCCCTGTTGCCTCCCACCCAGTTCAGCATACCACAGGAGGCAAAAGTAATGTAAAAGTGGTTTTCTGTTGTAGATTACTATTCCCCAGTGGCAAGACATGTCTTCAAGGATCAGTGTTTCTAAGGACGGGCCATCCTTGCAGTCTCTGCAGGTCACTTTCTCCACCCTCTGCTCCTCTGATCAGCTATGCAGCTGTAGGAGAGGTGATCCTCCTCCTTGTTTCAGGGCACAGATATGATAAAGAAAACCTCAGTGCAGAAACAAGTGACCCCACCTCAGGCATCTGCTAGTGACCACCTAGCTGTTTCTGGTTGTCAAGATGATGGCTGGTGCCAACAACCATCTGTGTGCATTTTGCCCTGTGCCCTAGATAGCAATGAAGCCCCTTAATTGTGCCTTTTTTCCCAAATATTTGTCGTGCTTGCTATTCCACACAAACAGCTATGGCTGTACCCACATGTGAGACTGTCAGACACTTCCTTGCAACCTTTCTTTTCTATCATTGTCAGTTGCCAAAAAGCATGGAGAATTACCCTCAGACTCTTATCTTTATGCCAATTTGCCACTGTTGAAATGGAACAACAACGGCCACAGACTGACAAGATATTTCACGTTGGAAAATTGGAAATTTGTCTTTCCAGATTTCTTCCAGGCCTGTGCTGCTGATTTCTTTATATACAGTGTATGCTAGCCAGACATGTGTCCTTCCAAGACTCAGCTGTGTGCCTGGCTTGAACTGACCTCTCACAGGAAGACAGGCGTTGACATTTGCTAGCAGATTTTGGACTGTTGCAAGACAAAGGCTTTATCTTAAATGTAACATCAAACCACTTCCAATGTTTATAATTTCTTCAGATGTATCTTCTACTCTTTAGATATTCTCTCACTGTACATACAAGGATTTTCTCCCCTTCATAGCTTTATTGTATTATAAGGTTAAGTCTGATGCTTTTAAGAATGGTCCAGACTGTTATACATAGGGTTGAGAATTTATTCTTTTAAATTATAGCTTAGTATATTTAGTCAGTTTGTTTTATATCAAGCGTTTATTTAAGTGGTGTTCGTTGTATTGACATTTTATAATGCCCTCCTAATATTCTTATTATTGATTTTAATACTGCAATGGTATTATTCATGGTGACACCTATTGGAAAGCAAGCTTCAATTATATCAATAGATGCTATTATTATAACATTGATAACATTAATATTTGATTGTAGCGTAAAATGTGATGCACTGGCAATTAACTCATTAATGTAGATACCATTAACCAAAAATGTCAGAGTTGTTTTAATGATTTTGCTGTTGCTGTCTTTAACAAATTCTCTAATCACTGGCTCAGTTTTGTATTTTCAGATGTGTATTAGCCACAAAAGTTTTTCTGATAACTAAATAACAATGTCCCATTTAAATAGGAAAAGATGGGCCTTTATGGCTCAGAAGATACCATGAGTCGTGAATCAACAGCATTAGTAATAGATACAGTACATGAAACTCCAGCGCAGAATATTCAAAACTGAAAGATTTACCAAAACATAACAGTGCCTTTTTGCTTGTTGCTTAGCAACCAGAATTGATCTAGCAAAAAAGTCACCTGACTGAGGAATTGCTGGTGGCAATATTACTCCATCATTTTTCTTTTTCACACTAAACTGATGAAGGTTCTATCAGAAACAGCTATTAATTGTTTCTTTCTTTTCTTTCCAGCTCCCTAATTATACAGTAGAAACGTTTCTATTGCTCTTACTGAAAGGAAAAGAGCACAATGTAAAGCTTCACAAATAATCAGACTTATTCAAATACGTCTATATCTAAAAGAATGAATATTGCAAGCCACAACTCACTGTCAACTCTGCCATCCCAAAATAACAAATGCAGTGAACTGTTCATATAGCAACAGAACAACCATTTTTACCACACCTGTGCTGATGGACAATTTGCAATAATCTTTTAAAAACCACAGACTAAGAATACTTGTTGTTTTGATGACTCAGTTGGAATTCACCACCACATTTGTCTTGCTTTCATCATTTCTAAACATTAGCATTTTCATCTGTTGACTGAAAGCACTTCTGGTCCTCTATAGCATATATAGAAAACACTTTTGATCTTTTAAAATCCTCCTGTCAACCTGGAATCACACAGCCTCTTACATTACCTTGTTCTTGTCCTTAATGGTGACCTGCAGTGAACTCCGCACTCCCTACTTTCAGATGTTCAACATCCTTCCTTTGTTAAAAGCTGCTGATCAAAAAGGAACATTGTGTTCACTGTGTTTCCCTCTATAGCCCCTCACAATCATTTACAGGAATTACACTAAAACACAGGGTATGGACAACAGCAATTTTGTTTAACCACATACTGTATTTTTGTTTTGCCTTCTGCAATACTGAATTCCATAAGTAAACAAGAAAAGGGAATGCATCTTTGTGCACATACACTTGGCCCATTATGAGCAGTCAAATACACTGTTGAGTCCAGAATCGGTAAAAGATTAATCTTTTTACCATTTTTTTTCCTTTGAAATGAATGCTTTATATAAGCTCAGACCACATTTGTCCTTTTAAGAAGTGAAGAAATGTTACCTAAATGGAGCATATATCCAGTTTTACTTTTCCTCTGTATCATATTCAGATCTGGTAGATGGGATTTGATGCTGTTTCCCACAATGCCTCTGTGCCTTTTTCTGTAAAAGCTTAACAAGGACACAGCATCAGAGAGTCTTTACTGGATAATACCCTACCCCTTTCTCTCACATTACAGCTCCAAGTGACCATTTTCATGCCAAAGGTCACCAACATCCCCATCCCCATGGAACCAATGTGCATCAACCTTCTAACCTTTGCCACCGAGAGATGATAGCTATTTGGGCTGCAATCCCTTCATTACAGATGGTCCATATTTTATATTTAGTGTGGGAGGTCAAATTTAGGAAAGCAATTTCTCTTAAAGCTAAGAGTTCCAATAATCCAAGATCTTCTATTGGCTTATGGGTGAGTGGACAGTAATGGGTTTATGGGTAGATCTAGAATTTTTCTCTTCACTGGAGAGGGAGTTCCGCCAATCTAAATTTTTTGGATTGGGTGGCTACCATTGTTTATTATTCAATGAGCTCTTATTAGATTGTATCTAAGCACAGTACAGCAGGCAGAGAGTATCCTTATAAGCAGGCTCACAGGCTGGATCAATATCTCAAGGCATTTACAATCTTCTTGAAACAGATTAAACAATGCTATTTTTTTATGCTGTTTTTAAGGCTTATATGTGGTCATGCAGTTTTGTTAGTGACAAAAGCATTCATCCATTATCATCATTACACAATGGTTAATCTACCGTTAAAGCAGCTTGCATCTCAATACAGAGATCAACTTTGGTGGAAATAACCTAACATTTCACAACAGATCAGAGAAGGACTGAGCAAATCCTGAAACCAACATTAAAATTCAAAAGATCAAACTCCAAAATGCTGGTTAAAAGACATCTGCTCTACATTAAGGGGAAGCAATTTGATTCCATTTTTTATTCTACTTTTATCTATTTTTATAAAATGGAACAATTATTATAGCCCCATATTGCAACTATTTATGTACATGCTTAAATTCATTTACTGAGTCCCAAGCCAGGAGAACATGTGAGGACATTGCTATACCCAGTCTTGCTCAGGACAGCATTCAGGCATGTGCTTTACTTGCTGGTAAATGACAGTTCCATACATACCATATGGAGTGTAAGGTAAGAGTTTATAACCCATGACACTGTTGAATGATTCTATTTCTTGAAGGCCAATGCAGTCTATGGCTAAAAATCATTCCTAGTCATGCAAAACTCAAGAGAAACTCAAAAGAAGTTTTGAAGCTGCCTGTGAATATGCAATTTAAATGTAATTTGCTACTGTCTGTAAGATCACGCTCTCTATTAGCCACAAATATTCACTACAGTGTTAGGGAAACCTGAGTTTGTCCAAGATAGCATGGACCAAAGCCCCTTGTTAAAAACAAAAGCTTGATACAGTCAGGGAGCAGAAATAACATCGTGTCACTGAATCTGGAAGAGTAAGTAACAGGCTCTTTCCTATGGCTTCTTGCTGTTGTGCAAAGCATCCTTAGCTTAAATCCGTACCCTCTAAATGGCTTAGACCAGTAGGTCTTAAATTTCTACCTTTCTTCTTTAATAACAGATCCACAGATTAGAAAAGCTGATCCTTAGGCAGATGCTCCAAAAACAAACTGTATCTGTGAAGAACACCCTGGGCCCAAGACAAAGTCACAACTGCTTTCTGCAAGTCAATTTCTCAAATATTTGTTTGCACCTACATTAGTCTTTACCACTTACTGAAACCTACACAAAAGATTTCAAATGAGCATGTCTGATTCACTGGCAAGATGGTCATAGCTGCCCGCTGACCAGGCACTGTGAACACACAGCCCCCTCCTGGTGCAGGGTCCCCTCTCGCCTTATAAAGGGACTGAATACGGAGTAGCTTGGCATGCACAGAGGGTTTGGTGAGAAAAGCCAGACTTTTACACACATTTAAGTGTCAAAAGATGCAGCATGAATGCTAGTGAGGATTTAAAATATCACCAAGCCTCCAACGTCAGGCACCTGGGCAGCAGGGAGTATCTGCAGACTTCCTAGACCCCTCTGTGCATCAGAGAAGGGGCAAATGGGAAGCATATGCTAAACACCTTCCTAAGACCATCTTGATCCATTAAAGAAAAAGCTGCAAGGAGCTTGTGCCACATGTTTGCCTTGAGAGTGCCTGGAAACATCTGTGGATGTCCATTCAAAGTGGACATTTGGAGAGGATGGATTGGGAACTGGAGGTGATAACATGGATTCTAGAAATAGCACTGGGCTGATCTGACCCTGGATATAATCCCACTCTGATCAATGGGGTTATCAGGATTTTTTCAGAGGTGAGCCTGGCCAGCTTGACACGGCATTTTTGTAGCAGTGCAAAGACAGTCAGCGTCTTTGATCTGTTTTAAAACATCTGCCATCACCCATTTTCCCAGGTAAAGTTGTGCCTGCACGAAGCAGTCACTGTGGGAATGGAAGTCAAACTCACAGGGTGGCTCTGAATGGAATGAAGGGACCAGAATTGCCTCGCTGTTGTTAACACTTCCTTGATTTTGTTTTTAATCTTTTATTAGGCTCAAATATTACAATTCTGTTAATATTTGCACACAACACTTCCAAAATTTAAAGCAAACATGATACAGCAAATCTCTATTGATTTTGCCTTCAGTATTCTGTTATCCAAAACCTAAAATAGCTCTCCTCACCACAACACAAGCCCACAGTTAATGACCATCAGTATGCCTGCATCCAACTTAAGTCAGTTATCCAGGTTTTAAGGGTATTTTTTAAACTACTTTGTGTAATTTCCTATGCTGGTGAGGGGGAATATTTTACACATTTGTAACATAACTGCTACACATTTCTTGCAGCAGAGTCTGTGGCGGTGTTGATCATGTGCAGGACCTCACACAGCAGCGCCCCGTCCCTGCCAGGGACTCTCTGCTGTTATCACAGCTCACCTTTTCTGATACATTGGAGCAATTCCTTTTTTTTTTTTTCTTTTTTGGCCTGTTATTGTCACATTCAATGAATAACCTCTGTAAAAGCTGTACTGTGAAACTAAAATAACGTGCTTACAGACACATTCCTGCTTCAGGGTCTACACTAGAATCTGTCATAGCCCAAAGCAGTTAATATTAAAATGATGCGCTGTAAAGATGCGACGGGTGTGGACAGAACCAATTTGTTTATACAACTGTGTTTTGCCACAGAGTAAATTAAGTTATGGGGTATTCATCAAAATTGAATTACCACAGTGCGAGCTAACAATTTTCCACAGACACTGTGACATGAGCACAAAGCAGCCCCTGTCAGCCTTGAGGAATCGCTGTCCTCTTCAGGCTGCAGCTGAATTACTTACCAGAACAATTAGACAAAAGCAATCCTCAGAAAGCTGGAAGTTTGCCTACCAGAGGAACCAGCGACAACTCTAAAACAGTGTTTATTCCTTACTTAGAAGAGCCAGGAGAAAGGAGAGAGCTTCCACGGGTGGGACCTCATGGGAGACAGGCGATGGGGACATCTCAAGGTGAGGAGGACTAGTGTCTTGGTGGGACAAGTAGGACTTCTGTCCTGAAATATTTCTAGAAAATCAGATTTTAAGTTGATGGTTTCCTCTTTATTTTTCTTTTCAAAACTTCCCCTTGAATGAGATGAAGCAAGAAGCCCCCTCTCTTATTTCACATTTCTTTACATGGAGTGAAGATTAAAGAGAGAAAATAATTGTGTTTGAGTAGAGGAAAATTTAGGAGGAAAAATATGCAGAAGAGGAGTTTAGCCTCCATTTTAACTCCATTCATGCTGTAAAATAGAGAGGGTAATTCTGGAATATTTTTCCTGCAAGAAAGTTTGTTTTGTTAAATGTCCTCACTTGAAAGAAAACTGAGGCATAAAAACCCCTGTTAAAATAGTATTCCAGTTAACCAAACAGCAGTTCAAAGTGTAAAATTATTTTAAGAGCATTGAAATGCTACTGCTGGGAAAAAAATCGTATAAACTGAGGGTTGAATTTCTCTCATGTTTAATCTGTTTTTGAAAAAAGTAAATCTGTCACCTCACTTTTCTTAAGAAAATGAAAAAATTTTGCAAAAGAACAGATGTTTCCTTGTGCTTTCAGAGCAACAGAAGAGTCACAAATGTTTGTCACAACTCTTTCTCTTACTAAAAATACAAGATGACACTTTGTAATTAATTTTGATAGTTGTATTTCTACTTGCAAAAAATATTTTGGCCAAAATTACTGTGAGCCTAGCCCTTGTTAGACAGTTTGACCTGCTCAGGCTTGGAGAAGAGCAAAGTGGTTAAATCAAACCACTCTTCAGTTGTGCTTCAGCTTGAATGAGTACTCCGAGCAGGGGAACAGATTGGAGCTGCCCACCATAACCCTCTGAGATGTGCTAGATGTCCCCTCCTTGGCAACAAGTGCTGCACACCCTTGGACTTCCTGCAGCACATGGTCTCTGTCAGAGTGAGTCCAGCAGGGACCTGTATAGGTGGCTGTGGGGAAAAGGCTGTATAGGAAAGCTCTTGCATCAGACAACCTCATGATCCATTTATGGGAAAGGGAAATGCTCGGGCCGGGGCAGGCAGAAGTCAGCTCCCCAGCAGCATGCTGAGCAGTGCCAGACACCACCCGCAGCACAGAGTCTAGGCAGCCTTTCTCTCAGCGGCTCGGCTTTAGGATACATACATCACCTAGTTATATGCTGGCTTTCTGAATCCTTGCAAACTGCATATACTTTTCATAAGACTCTTTGTTACAACAAATCCCCCATCAGAAAAGCCTACTTAGAAAGCTGCTTTACTAGGGCTTGGCAGGATAGATTTTGTTTTTAAAGGATAATCATGTGTCATTTCATTGGCAGATAGCACATTAGAGCTAGAACTGAAAAGATCAAACATGCGTCTACCTCAATCCGAAATTTACATCTGCAAGGCTGCACTGTCCGAGGAAAGAGCATGGGCTGCAGGCATGTGCCTTTCTGCATGAGCAAGTCCTGCCTTTAGGTAGGCTCAGGAATGACTCAGCCTGGAGCTTACGGCGCTCTCCACCGAGGCTGACACAGGGTGTCCCGGCGGAGCGCACACCCAATGCCTGCCCTGGGCTCTGTACCACTGCCTGGGGCTATTTGCCTGCTGCTGAGGCTCCTGGCTTCCCCGCAGATGTGTTCTGGGTGGCACATGGAAACGTGCTGGGGAGCAGGAGCAGAGCTGCCTCTCCTCCAGTGCACTTCCAGGCTGACTGGGGCACCGTGCGAACACCCTGCGGGTCACTGAACCTAGCAGAGCTGCGTAGGGCCCGCACCGGTGACCCTGAAACAGATTCCTTCCCGGTATCCGCTTGCCCCACCGCCAGCGCGAGGGAAGTGCCGTGAGCTGTTACCTGCTTTGTCAAGGGCTCCCCCAGGGAATTCAGCATTGTTCTTTGGTTTGTTTTTGTTTTTAATCTGGGTGGGGTGAGCAGGGTTGCTTCTTTGCCCTGATGGAAATGAGCTTACGCTATGCAGTATATATTACTGGATGTCATTACTGGTGCCTCAAGAGATGTTGACTGTGCACATTTACATAAATCTAAAAATAAATAAATATACTCACAAGCCTCCTCAATCAAAATATGCCACAGACAACTAAAAGATCTTGAATCAAATATTAATGTTGGAGATTTCTCCAGCCATTTTGTAATGCTTCCAGCTATCTTCATTACACGATGTGTAATGCATTACCTTATTTTAGTCCTGAGCTATCAGGAGTATCATCTTTTTGATGGGCTCAAACTGGCTTAATAAAACTGGCCCTCCTTTGAGTGCCCAGGAGCAAATGCTTAAGATGGAGACATGCTAGTCAGCACCTGCAGGCTGCAGTAGTCACAACCAGGACAGTGCTTGCTGAGCCACAAGAAGGAATTGTTATTCATCAAGGGTCTGTTACTCCAGCACAGTAAGTCCCCTGTCGCATGTCTTATCCTGAGACAGGTAGAGGACTGTGAATGCTTTCCCAGGTGTCAAAAACTTGTCCTCAATTTACATTGGTACATATCGTATATGTGAGGGGTTTTTTGCTTCAAGCTTTCTTGTTCTTTTAACCTTCTGCATCTTCCTATTAAACATCCCAAGTAATTACTTCTTTGCTGCACTGTGTCCTTTTCTCTGCACTGCTGTATGGCTCCATGTCTCATGCAAAGGTCTCAGATTCATGTTGTTTAAATAGAAGAGGATGTGATATTATACTTCATGTTGGCAACCACAGGAGAAAATGAATCTGTTTAAAAAGAATCCTATGCAATTCCCTTGCAAATATGAGATTTGCAACATCACTATGGGAACAAAACCAAGTCACTGGGCTTTCTAAATTTAATGAGGTTCAAATGTCCAAGGGCACCAGCTTTCAGGGGAAGAAGCAATGTCAGAGCATGCAGAGAAAAGGATAGTGTTTCTTAAGCAAAGGAAAGCAAATATCTTGAAAAGGGTTTACCCCTTGAAGTGAATCAGGTGAAGTTTCTGGTAAAGAGTGAAGGCAGGCGGCTGTGAGTGTTCAAAGGGGATTAGATTCTTCCACAGATTGTGACTTTTAAGTCCAATCACTGCAATATTATTTATGACAGTTATAGGCCTATATGGCAATATCTCAAGAGAGGGAGTGATTCATCAATTCCAAAACTGCTTCTTCCAGAGACAGAGCTGCAATGCAGCACATCACAAGCCACAATATTAGGTAGGAAGCAAGAAACCTTCAAAACAGGGAATGATGCAAAGTCTATTTGATCAGATTAAAGATTCCTATTACCTCCAGTAAGCTTTGGAGAAAGGCAGCTATTGAAAACAGTTTTATTTGCCAGAAATTCCTTTTGCTGTAGATTCCATTCTCTGGTGGATTACTAAGGCTGAAGCAACAAATACACCCTGGAGCATTTCAGCGCTTTCTCTGCAGAGCTCCCCACCAAGCTCAGCCCCTGGGGTCAGCAGAGGCACATTTCCTTAGCACCCTGGGGCTGTCAGGCAGGCTGAATACAAAGCGTCGTTAAAACTAACTAACCTCACTTGATATCAAACAGAACACATCAAATATTTGCAGCTATGCCAGCTGCTTCAATGGTAGTATACAAATATCAACCTAGACTACTGTCTCTCTCATGCAATAGCTGGTCAATATTGCTTCCTTCAGCAAACATCCAAACTCATTTTGTGCTTGCCTATGCCCTTCCCACCTGTGGCAAGATAGAAGTGGGGCTCTTTGTGTGTTCCTTGTGAATGCAGGTGCGATTTGTCATAAAGCTTTAGCTTGGGTTGAGTCTGAGAGTCATTTGGTGCATTACCCACAGATCAGTTAGGATTTCTGAAATGTAAGATGCTGTGGGAAGTCACACGGTATCCTCCAAAAAAGATACGCTGCTGCTTCAAATAGAGCACATACTCATCCTTTGTTAAGGTAAGTCCGTATCTGCAATTTTATAGTAAAAATAAGCCTGCAGTCACCATTATCCTTATGCCCTACCATTTTTTCTCCAAATATTTACAGCTGTTTTCTCTGCTTGATATATAATACACCAACACTGTAAAACAAACACGAGTGGTGCACCTTGTTTTAGTACCACATCTATCTTCTACTAGATAGCAGCAGATGATAGAGCCTCTGCAGGAAATTTGTCGGTGAAGAAGATGCAGTGGTGTGTTTACAGGAGATATTACAATACATTTTATTTGTATGTATTCATACAAATTTTAGAACAGAGGTGCCACAACAGTATGTGGGGCAATGCCCTATAGCAGGAAACTCAGCCCAGTGGCGCTCTCTGTTCCCAGTGATAAATGATTTGCAAAACACCAGCCCAGAGAAGAAAGCAAGTTCTCCTGCACTTGCAAAACTCTACCTACCTACATTGATGGCTCCATACCAAATGCTTAAGCATGAAATCATAATAGTATATCTTCCCCAAACTGGCCATTTGCTCACACATAAAGAAAAAACCCGTGTAATAGTGACACCTGGTGACACCCATTGTTTTGCTCACACACACATGTCTCTTTTTCCAGATGTAGCAGGTTTTGCTGAGCACTCCCAACCTGTGCTCAGTGATCAGAGGTAGAACTATAAAACTCAACATTCAGGTATAAAGAGTTTGGATTGATGTCTTACTCCTTGTCTTTCTTTTGACACTGCTAACCTTCATCAGATGGTTTGTCATGTTCAAGGAGATGTACCAGAGATCACATGGTCCCCATGGAAAAGAAATTTGTAGCAAAAAACTTACAGAAAATGAAAAATTACTTGTGCTGACATCAGTTAATTCCTGTTCCTGTAGCCCACACTGCCTGAGCTAAGGACTTCATGTTCTTTGGAAGGGATTCTGTAGGCTTAATGGTTAAAAGATAGAATGGTTAAAACCTCCGAACACCTAAGCCTCCAACATTTCTTTTAAAGTTTCTTTTCCAATACATCCTCAAAGTGACCTCATTTTTGTATTAAATAAGATCAAAAAAAGCTGGATGTGTCAGGAGGATACTAAGCCACCAATACTATTAGACATTGATCTCCACTTTCTCAAAGTGTTTGCTGGGAAGTGCAGGGATTATAATCACATACTCTGATGTTCTGGTTCTGTAAGTTATGATTTGTGTCCATTACTAAATTAGCTCACCACTGTGGTGGAAATCACTACTTCTATTCTTTGGTAACTACACCATGTGTCATTTAGGCCATGGACTGTGTAAAGTCCTATTGGAAAATCCTATAAAAATTAGGTCATAAAGAACACATCTTTCTGACTCAAAGGAGAGTATGGTGGAAGTGGAATTAGTTTATACCTTTCATTTAGGTATGTTCACAAAAGGGAATGGGAAGGCGAGCAAAATGTCAGTGCAGATACAGCAGTATAAACCACATTTCCAAGCTTTGACCACTTAACTGTTTCCCAAGGGATGTTTTTACTGGTATTTTGTTGAACTCTCAGTCATTATGCTTCCTGTTATGAACTGGTTAAAGAGAAGATTATAATACTATTATGGGAAAGGAGAAAGTAAAGTAGTGAAGTGCATTGCAGCAGGAAGGAAAAGGAGAGAATCCAGGTGCAAAATATCTCTTTCTTTTCTTAATTACACCAACCATTTTTTGGTAATTCCCTTATTCCCTTGCTCTTGCACCAACCTCAGATCCTACTAGTCATTACAGGAATATTAAGAATAATGAATGTGTCATGTTGTCCATGCTTCAGTCCATTTGCACAAATGTCCATTTGCACAAATGCAAAACATTTGTGCCCTCTACTCAGTGCATGATTCTACATAGCCTACCTCAGCAGGAGAAGTTCCTGCTTGTGTGCAGGGGAGACTGCTCAGGTAATGAAACTTACGCTGTCAGAGCATGGGGACACCATAAAGATGTCCTGGACATGAGCTTCTTGTTGAAGAATAATGGAGAGGTCACTCTGAATGCCTATTGCCAAGAAAGGCTGAGCCAGGGTCATTAATGATAATTAATCACTAATTAAACCAGGCATGATACACTGGAAATAGTATGTTAACTACTCCATTCTCTGGGAAGTCTCCTCCTTTAAGAGAAACTGGCTCGCACAGCGGTTGTGCTTCCTGTGTGAAAGACATGTCACTTACATATGATCCCGAGCTGCTCAGTGAAGTTGTGGAAGCAACAATCTTTTTGCTGATTGAATTTTCACTTAATTTAATTTCATTGGAAATCACAGATGGTGTCACCCAGCAGCTAGAGGCTAAAAAGGGGCACTTTACAAACTGAATAAAAAACTTATTAAGTTATAATGAGCACCAAAAGCAAATGGAGGTGGAAACTTTACTGCAAACAACATGTTTACTTTATGCTCACAGTGATATTAAAACCTTAATCATGCTTTTGCTAAAACAAATAACTCTGTAATGTGATGCAAAACCCTGGTTTCTTATGAATGAGACAGGAAATGGATATAAAGAGCACAATAATGCTAAAATACATATGGGTAAGAATAGCTCAAATGTAAAAAATTTACTTAATTTTTTTTTTTACAAATGAGAAAAAATTAAAAGAATAAAATATCCTTGCCCAATGCAGGCCACTGAAGTTTCTTTCTCAAATGAGCACAAGTAGTGTGGTCAGTGTAATATATTGCTTTCAAGGCAGACAACTGCAGTGTGTGAACTTGCACTTCCATTTCTCAGAAGCTTTGCCCCAGTCTCCTGCGGAAGCACGTGCAAGAGCTGTGCCACACTGCACGGTGTGGGAAGTGTTCCCCAGATCAAACCAGCCCACTCAGAGAGTACTGGCTGCTCTGTCAGGTATGTGCATGGTACAGGACATTTTGTCAGCCTGCAACCCCAAGGAATGTGCAACTCTTCAGTGTTTCCAGTACCAACCTACCACTCCTTCTCAAAAGGATAAGAAAGCTACCTAGGGGCATTGCGTACTAATAGCTGTTAATATCAGCTGGGGCACAGCATGCCTGTGAGGGAAACTTTGAAGGGACAGAAAATGATGCTTACTTTTCCATCTGTGTAAAATGGGAAATGAACATCTGCTGTTATTGGAAATGAAGAAAATGTTTCTGTGATTGAATGGAACACTGTTGCCCCTCCTCTGATTTTCTACTTGATCATTTTTTGAGAGAGAAATAATAAATTTTAAGATAATCCCTGCTCACAGATGTGTTATTTATTTGCCCAGTTAACAGCCATTTCCTGTAATCAGTATAAACTGATCAATCTGCCATAATGAGAATGGAGCCAGGAGCTTCCTGGCCAGGGATGAGTCTGTGTCTCTTCTAATCTGCAGACATAACATACTGGAAGAGAAGACCACTAAATTCCCATGTGCTAAGCAGTGAAAACATGGTAGCTCTTCCCTCTGCAGGTAGATGGCTTAAGTAAGATGTATGAAGACAATAGTTCTCAGGTCACTTGTATCATTACTGATAAAGAAAAAGACTGTTTTCTAACATATGCTCGAATTATTTATTAATTAATTCTGACACTAAATAAGTATTTTTCAGTTTCCACTGTAATATGCCTGCTATGACTAATGGATGATGTTCAAAAGCAGATCCACAAACGTATTAAGAGCAATGATTTTTGACCCTTCATAGAAAAATGCTTTTATTAGTGCTGTAAATGCCTCTGCTGAACACATGGATGGGGTTAAACTTCTGAGCAAATGAGATTTAGTGGAAAAAAAGCAGGGATCAAATATTGTTTTGTTCCTATAAAAGAGTAAACCAGTAAATAAAGCAACAAAAAATCCCACTCCTTGATTCCAGGTGGCCTCATGGGCTGCCCTCCTGTAGTGGTACGTTTGTTGGTGGGCACAGAAAGTATGTTCTTTTTATGGCTATTATGTGATTCAAAGTAAACCAAGAAGTGGCTGAAATATGTGCTGAGAAGACAATACTGCCCTCAAAATATTTTGAAATCTGTCATTTTGACATTTCTAATGTGGATTTTGGTTTACAGGAAACAGCAAAGAAAAATCAATAAACATCCGGATTTTTTTTTTGGGCCGCTGCATCAGCCTCTCTGGTTTTGTTTATGAAATAAGCCTAGATTTCTCTCTGTCTTATTTTTTGGGTCACTATCTGGGCTCTGAAAAAGATGGCATATTTAGAGGGTTCCTACAGTCAAAATACCATTTTTGTATTTAACATTCTTTGCACACCTATAGTAAGTCTTTCTCTCTCCGACAACTTTACAAGGTTTTACATTGCCATTGCGTAGCTGCTAAGATTTTACTCTTTACAAAGTTGTTTCCTGTCTCACCAAGAGACATCATTCTGCAAAATGAAAAGTATCTTCATCCAAACAGTGACTCAGTGCCCACATTCAACCAAGTAAGTTGTGAATGTTATTTGATTCCTCCTTAATGTTAAGGGTCTGATCCCATGAAATGTCTGCGGGTGTTTATACTTAATATTGTGACTAGTCGGTGGTTGTCAGTAGCTAAGTAAGTTACACGATGTATATTGTATGCATTTGCCAGAGCAAACTTTTGGGAAAGCAGATGGTAGTGGTATGTGCTTAGAACTCAATACCACCAATTTCTTTTTCACTCAGACTTTAAAATAAACAAGAGAACTAAATGCCAATAATGCCAGTCCAATGCAGTGTTAATACAATTGCACAATCAACCACCAAACGTGAGAAGTGCAAACCTGGGAGGATTCCAGTTACTACGGTCATCTCTGTGTGTGCAATGCTCCTGTGTCTTTGACTAAGGAGAAGTACAACATATGCTGCAGTTTAGCTCTCCCTGTGCACTATGAAAAAGGGAGAATACACTATCCAGCTGAATTAACTTTTACACTGAAACCTTACTTTTAGTTTCAGCTTTTTCTTTTTGTGATGTCAGTACCTCCCTAACACTGTAACAACACAGCTGTGAGTTTTGCATGTGCTTAATGTAACAATTAAGTTTTTTAATATCTGCTAATTGCAAGTTTCATCTGGTCCAATTAATGTATTCAGATTTATTTACCCCTTAAAGGTACAGCAGTACAATTCAGTGCCTCAAGACAGACCACAATGTACATTGGAATAGTGCCAGAACTTATTTTACTGAAAAATAGAGAGCACACAGTGTCATAAATACTGTGTTGGATGCAGTGCTTACAACATGGAATTGTTGATGTGTGTTGTCGAATCTTTGAATGACCAGGCTATTTATGGGTCTCTGTACACATGCAATTGATTCTGCAGATCACATAGAAACTTCCATGTGTCTGCATCTACAACTGTACACCCCCAAATAAGAGCAAAATCCTGTAACTAAGTGCTTAAAAAAACAGATCCTGAATGCAGTGCTTTGGGACCAAAACAGAAAGGGACAATTTCTTATTATATGAACTGCCAGGATTCTCTGTCTCCAGAGACTATTTCCTGGTTACTAAGAATGAAGAGTCCTAATTAGACACCTGAAACTGAGAATTACCAAGAATTGCAGGATTGTTGACAGCCCCACCACTGAGAAGGCACTGAGAGTTGAGAGTGCTTTACCCTCCTACGACAAGGCAATGTAGCAGGATGCTGCCCTCACTGGATCATTCCCCTCCAAGGGATATGATCTGTGGCTTCACTTTGCTAAGTAGCAGCTGCCTTCTGAGGAACAAACACCTCCTTACATGACTGCTCTTTTAGCTTGCCATCACATACATTTCTATGCATATTGGTGCACTGAGTTTCTAGCTTGAAAAGTGCTATGAGAATGCAAAGAATTATCAATATTGAAATTGTGAGTCTAATAATTTATAATCTTCTTTCTCATCAGTATCCCACAAAACGTCCCCAGCAGCAAATGCTAGAAGTCATGACATTAAATGTTCTTTAGAATGCACTACTTTTTTTAACAAATAAGACTCCCCCTTCTAAAAAGTCACTGTCAAAAACTCCAGCATGCTCAAAAGGGGCAGGATCTGCCCGTTAGCTTTTGAGAATATGCAGTTCATTTCAGCTGTGCTACCCTTGGTGAAAGCTCATGTGATAAATCATACAACTCAGATGTTTTTCACTTGTTTGCCAATGAATTTGAAAAAGGGCTTATAGCAGTTGGGAGTGTAAATACAATTAGATTTTAAAATTATTCAAGAATCATTTTAAAGTCCCCCTGAGGTTTCCATGTTAACTCAAATGGATTTCGCTTTCCGCCAAGATTCAGCTGCTTCTACGAAGGCTTTGGTGAGAAGGCAGGTAATATGACACTAGTACTGTGTGAGAATTTGTGGACAGGTCTAAATTACAATAGCACTGTAAATGTTTAGTAATGTGCTTTTAAGATAATGAAAAGTGTATTCATCTTAGTTTCTTGCATCTCAAACACAACCACATTTACAAGTTCACTTTAGCTCATTATAAATATTCTTTGCCTTTACACCAACAGCCCTCTTCTAATTCTTCATGCCTGTGTCAAATGTCTGCTCTGTGGCTCTTCCCCACGCTTTGGATCCCCCGTTGTGTCAAGACTTTCTGGTGTTGCTGTGGGAAGAAGTCAAGGACTAATTCTTTTGCTGATTCCATATAGCTGTTGTCTCCTCAAGTCTAGGCTAGACTAAAGTCTAGCATTCAGGAAGGTAAAAAAAAAGACTTCCCACCTCTAACCAGTATACCTTCTCATTGTACTGGAGTGAGCGTGTCCAAAATGAAGTCAACTTTGCAACATAACTGGCTTCGCTTGTATGCAGGAAAAGATGGATTGGGGATGGGAATGTTTGAAAAGACACACAGACTCCTGCAGAGGCCCAGTGCCCTCCTCACCCACTCCCGGCTGGGTCTGCATGAAAGCCTATTGCGAAAAATGGTGTCACCTCCCTACTCCTGCCTCACTCTTCATATTCATCAGCATAAATGTGTCAGGAAATGTACAAAGAAACTATTTGCTGTGGATTAGCGAGGCACACATATTTCATACGGATTTCTTTTTTTTGTTGGCTAATTATGTTTGGAGACATTTCCCCACAGAGAACCACTATTTCCTAGTAATGAATAAGCACAGTACTTGTGAGTTCAAGCTGGCAAATCGCCATATTATCTCTGAACTGCTGCACGAAGAGTCCAATTATACAGTTAAATCAAGGAAAAGGAAAAACAGAAAATCAAGAAGGAAACATGGGCACCAAGTTTTGATTTTAATTGGGGCTTTTGGCTCTTCCTGGGTTTTAAGATCAAGTTCTCAAGCTACACAGGCTGGTCCCATTAACAACCATGCTATAGCAGCACTCCCTGTCACTTTGGTGGTAGACATCCCTGCTGGCTACACCATCCCTTCTCTGACATGCCCTGCAGAGCCCCAACGGAGAAAAGCTGGAACCTGGCAGTGCAAAGTGCTGGTGACTCCACAAGCACCAAACACCGTCAGTTTCCCTCAATTCTACAAAGGAGTCATTCTGCAATGACCAGAAACATCAGCAAAACCCTTGAGGAATTAGTGATTAAAAAACCCATCACCTTTCCCAAGCAAGAGCAAAAGCTGGTTTTGATGGAGCTCTCCTCACATTTTTGCCCTCTACAAATCTGAAATTGCTCATCCAAAATTTTTATCTAAATAAAGATGTAAAGGAGCACCTGCTCTCTGCAATTTTATTTTAAGTCTGCAATTCAAATGGATTCCAGTTTGGCCCCATTTCTGAAGAAAAGCACATATAATGCAACCCTTTACCATAATCCATGAAGAAAAATCTGTGTAAGAGTAATTTGTTCACAAACTATTGATGCAGGAGTCATTTTTTTGCTCTGTTTCGGGGAGCACCTGTCAGTAGAGAGTCCTGAGGCCTCCAGATAGTATGGATGAGAACTGGCCAGATTCCCACAGCAGCTTTTCAGTACATAAAAAGAATAGGAAAAGGCTTCTCGGAAACTAACTGCTAGAGAATTGGTTTTGAGAAGATAGTGATGAACAGTCCAGATATCAGCTGACAAATATTTACCACAGAAGTTCCAAGAGTTAAAAGCTCATTCTTCTTAAGTAAGTGGACATGATATTTCTTCTAATTTTTTCTCATATGATATCTCTTCACCTCCATATAAGATATCATGGGAATTTTACCAGCCTTAACCTCTTGTCTCCTCACAGCTCTACCCCAGGTAGGAGTTGACCTTTGCTAAGTGTTCGAGCAGCCTTTAATGAGGGAGGATGTGTGTTGTATATAGATCTTCCTGAAAATCCATGAAAAAAGGCTGTTGCCCAGTAACAAAAAGTCCAGTTTGGCTTCTTTTGCTCATGATGAGCAACATTGGCCCTTTTGGGTGGTTCTGCTGCTTTCTTTCTCAGAGTAAATAAATATGACATTATGTGGATGAAGGCATAAGGCAAGGCAGGAGGCTCTGTGGATGGTTCCTTCAAGGGAGACAGACCTCAGAGCTCTCCAGCAGAGCTGAATTACTGATTTTCCTAAGATTTTCCTGCAGTCATCTTTGCTGTACAGTGACATATGAGGCAGACACTTGACCTATACCTGCTATTTAATTAAATGCACTTCTCTGCTTTTTTTCTTTGCATCTGTGTCATGATCCATGTAAGGAGAGACAAAATACAATGTTGTTAATAGGCAAAACTTACAAAGCTTAAATGGAAGATTTGGCTGGTTGTCTTTAATTAAATGGGCATTAATACCATGCAATGTCCTAACTCTGAATGTGGAGGCATTAAAATAATTAACTGGTCTAATCTAGGTTTAAGAGGCTTGAAAAATAGGTTGAAAATAGGTGCCAGTGTAACAGTATATCCTTGCGAAGGTGACCTTAATACTAGACATTGAAGAAGCATGTAAGCATCCTGGCACATATAGTGGATAAATGAGTACCTACTGCCCTTTCAGTCTTAGAGCTGCACATGGCATCACACCTCTGCTTGGCTTCTCAGAGCAAGGCAATAGGAAACAGCCTAGAAACAATTAGATGTCACACAGTCAGAATATATTCTGAAATGTCTTCTGGTCCCTATAAGAATAACAAAACACCAGGTTGGAAGGGACATCAACGATCATCTGGTTCAGCCTTTCTTGACAAAAGTATGACCTAGACAAGATGTCCCAGCATCCTGTCCAGCTGAATCTTAAAGATGTCCAGTACTGGGGAATTTATTCCAGTGGCCAGTCGTTCTCACTGTGAAAAATTTTCCTTTTGTGTTCAACCAGAATATCCCTAGGAGTAAGTTGTGCCCATCATTCCTCCTCTTTTCCACACGACTCCTCATAAAAAGAAAGTCTTAATCTTCTTTGTAGCTATCCTTTAAATATCGGAACATGGTGGCAAGGTCCACCTGAGCTTTCTTTTCTCAAGGCTGAACAAACCCAGCTCTCTCAGCCTTTTCTCATAGGGCAGGCTTCCCAGTCCTTTGATCATTTTTGTGGCTCTTCTCTGGACTATCTCCAGCCTTTCCACATCTTTTTTTTTTTTGTATAGAAAACCAAAGGCAGCCAGAGGACCCAGAGCAGCACTTATAGCCTTGTAAATGTCCTAAAGAGAGGGGTGAATATCCAGCTGCCTCCTTGACTGAAGCTTTCTGTCCTCACAGACAGAAGAGTGAGGCAGAGTGTCTAAGCTCACGAATAGCAAGAAAGAAGGAAGGAATGGACCTTTTTTGTTTCAAGATGTGTTGAGGCCTGCAGAGCACTGAAATGCTTTACCACTAATGGCACAGAAAGCATGTGTGTTTTCTAGCAGGGGAGAGCTCCCATGGAGGTGAAATAGAGATTTCCAGTTCAGCAGTGCCATGTGGCAACAGTGGGAAGCAAGTACAGCATCTCATTCATTAGTGTTTAACTTTGCCTCAGAAGTGCACTATAGGACTTAAGCTATCAAGAACACAAGAAAAGGTCTCAGCCTGTTATGGATTCTGGGAGGGTTTCATTGGGAGTGTTTGAACTTACAGGTCAGAGCAAACCAAGCCCTCTAAAATTATATATATATAATAAATATATGTGGGTTTTTTTCTTACAGAGATGGTTCAGGATCAGAAAATATACTGAAAAATGATTACAATTCTCCATTTCCTAAGTAACTTTATTCAGGTGTCATGGTTTAAGTTTAGTCATAAATTAGAAAACTGCATAGCCTTCTCATTCCCCTTCCCCCCACAACCTGTCCTCCCGCCCCCCCCACTCCCAAACGTCTTGGACGGCGCATGGCAA